>JACJUY010000390.1:104695-152791 GCA_014220935.1 Platorchestia sp. MABIK
ACGAAAGGCCAAAAATTATTTTCATTAGCGCATTATTCAGTGCAGTTGGCGACGAAAAGTTAGGTGGCCCGCGTCATCATCTTCAGAAGTTGGGGCACAAAATGGTTCTCATGAGTGATAACGATTGGCCGTTTGCATTGCTAAGTGGGCATTTAGTATTCTTACTGCGCCGGCGCTCCTTAATTGCGCACATAACTTTTATTTCCGAGCTTCCTGCTCTGTCAGCATGCCGCCAATCTGCGACGCGCGAATGACGAGCGGCGGTGCTGAGTTGTGCGGCAAACACGAATTTTTAATGTAAAACGGTGAGATGTAAAGTGGCATGTTATGTAAAGTGGCATGTTATGTAAAGTGGCATGTAATGTAAAGTGGCATGTTATGTAAAGTGGCATGTTATGTAAAGTGGCATGTTATGTAAAGTGGCATGTTATGTAAAGTGGCATGTTATGTAAAGTGGCATGGTTTGTAAAGCGGCATGTTATGTAAAGTGGCATGTTATGTAAAGTGGCATGTAATGTAAAGCGGCGTCTGACAATAGCAAAGCGCTCAGATCACCAGCTTAAGCGATGCAATTCTTTCTTTATTGATGACTTCGCTCTTTTGTGTTAGTGAACAAAGTCTCCTAAACGTAGCTAAAAATGTGTTTTATCTATGACTACCCAGAAAAATAATGTGCCTCAAATTTAAGTGATTTTGCAGTGAGTGCTTGCATATCGCGTCTGACGAGGACAACGATGCTTTGAGATCGAAAAGCCATGTCTCCTGATTGTATCTGATTTGTTTGTATGAATCATGAGATATTGTGAAATTAGATTCTCCAGAGCTTTGAGTTATTTAGAATGCATTTGTTCGTAAAGCTTTTGAGACTCAAACGACGCTATGAATTCATTATTCCATCGTTTAAATTTACTGCATGCGATGAAAGAATGCGTTGGAATAATTCGATGGAAGAATAAATTCAGTTCGTGAAGTCAGGAAATTCAACTCGTGAAGAGAGGAAGTAATCTGCCGCGACTGCCTCATGCCTTCACATTCCGGCATTCGTGCGGGCAACGAATGCGATCCAGCAGAGATATGAAGGCCGCGCAGTCGTATAGCTTCAGTCCAACCTACTGGAAGGAAATGCAGTAGAGATACTGGGAAATGAGCGTCTTATGGTCTTTATTGCGTCTTTCATTCGATTTCCCTATGATAGCGTTTAATTTCCCGGCTTGAATCACTGGAAAATTTGCGACGACGGCTTCGTTGAAGCCTGGATAAAACTCATTGTGCAAATGGATGCTTTTTATGAGCTTCGATTACGAACATCTGTCGCTTTATTTTCACTAATTTTGCTCATCGGTACTCGCCAATCCCTGTTTATATATTTGCAAATAATGACATCATAACATGTTGGTTCAAAAAGTTCAATAGCAGTTGAAAAAAAACTGGTAATAACCTGAACAGCACTGCTTCAATTTTATGAGAACGATTATCGACTGTATCTGATAGAAATTTTGATATACCCATATCAAGTGGCATTGATCTCGACATGATTAGTACAGTACTTATGAATCAATACTTATTTGACCAATTTATTCCTATTTCGCTGAAGTAATAGGCTCCATGACTGTGGTCCAGTCAATAACTTCACTTATGTTAGCAAAGTAAGTGTGACATTCATTTTTCCTCAAAGCACACTGCTGAGGATTGTCCTCCAAACCGCACATTGATAAAAGATGTTTTATTCCAATCAAGCCTGATGCCCACCATCTTGTTTATTGATTCTTCAAATGCCTTATGACCAACACCACAAGACGCCACCCTCGGTCAAGCTGGTACCCATTTCTGACACCTGGGTAGAGTGGGGAATTAAGACTGAAATCTCCCTTTTCCCAAAAGTGAAAATCACCGAGTGGCACTGCCGGGATTCGAACTGCCGACACCTTCCCGCGAAGGGCGCGCTCATAACCACTAGGCCACTGTGACCACAAAGAACAAAGCACCTATAAAGAACAGCGCTCTCACTATGTATCTCGCCAGATGCTAAGAACAACGCACTTACTATGTATCATATCAGACACACTTACTGTGTATCATGTCTAATGCAGCTTCACACCCGCATCGCGTCTCCTACGCCCTCTGTGACGCAACGGTCCATCTATCACATCCCCAGAGACTTTGTGTTATCCGAGAAGCCCTCAATTCAACAAGGGCGAAAGTCCCGTGCGATCAATACGTAACTTCGTCCCCTGTCAGTATATGAATACACAGAGCTGATGGGAGCGTGATAAACACATTGGCGTCAACGACTCGACATTTTCTGGCGTTAAGCGCCTCTATGAGCAGTCCCGAAGATCATGCGCCCGTCGGAACGACGCTCAATCTAAACTTTGAAGAGAATCTGCAGACTTTGTCACTAAAGCTGCGTAGCTAACGGGAAATCAATTACAGTGCGTCTCGTGATACGCCCTGCGCCCGAGCCTCGATGTGCTTCTGAGCTGTGAAGTATTCCGGTTTCCACTCGCGTCCTAATTAATAAACCTTAAATACGTCCGGTGGAGGTTTTTGGCGCTTGGAATAATTGAGATGCTGTGTCGGCGTTAGCAAGACCACCGGAGATCCAGTTCCAGTGTTCCTCTAACGTCCAGTGATATTCAGGGTAATCTGAATCTAATCTGAAATTAATCTAAAATTATTCTAAAATTAATCTAAAATTAATCTAAAATTAATCTAAAATTAATCTAAAATTAATCTAAAATTGATCTAAAATTAATCAAAAATTGATATAAAATTAATCTAAATTCATATACAATTAATCTAAATTTAATCAAAAACTTATCTAAAATTAATCCAAAATTAATCTAATGAGAAATAACAAAAAAAAATTAATCTACCTCAATGACACTATTATTTCTGCATGTCTGGAACAACGAAAACACTAAGTACTCTAATAGCATACTTTCGAAAGTTTCGTGACACTGCCGAAATTGTGAACGTTTCCATGTCTGTTGATTTAATGATAGTAGAACTTTGTCTTCACACCTCATTTGAAGATATTATTTACATAATTTGGTTGAAGTATTATAAATGTGCGATCTGAATACCAGAGACGTTAAACTTTCAAAGCTTTGAGGGCTCGTGCATCTGGCACTAGAGCGCTTGAACTGTTGGTGCATCATGAGGCACTGCCTCAAACTGTTGGTGCATCATGAGGCACAGCCTCAAACTGTTGGTGCATCATGAGACACAGCCTCAAACTGTTGGTGCATCATGAGGCATAGCCTCAAACTGTTGGTGCATCATGAGACACAGCCTCAAACTGTTGGTGCATCATGAGACACAGCCTCAAACTGTTGGTGCATCATGAGGCACAGCCTCAAACTGTTGGTGCATCATGAGACACAGCCTCAAACTGTTGGTGCATCATGAGGCACAGCCTCAAACTGTTGGAGCATCATGAGGCACAGCCTCAAACTGTTGGTGCATCATGAGGCACAGCCTCAAACTGTTGGTGCATCATCCATTTACTTGAAATTTCAAAATATTTTATTGCTTCTGAGGCACGGAGATTGGAAATCAGCAATGTCATTTCCTACTTTTTCGTCTTATAACTACACATAAATGAATTATAAATTTGAATATATTCTAGATTACGTGTCATACAGTAAATCAGCAGATTAAAAACCATTAAAGAACACATTTATCGGTTGGTATGTTGCACAAATGTTGCCAACACTGATTGCTCGTATCACAATACTTGGAATTTGTCGTCTAACTCTCATGACTTGCATGAAATTCTAAGAACAGGAAGAAATACCTTCCATAAAACGACAGTAAATATAAATAACTTGAAGTCGTACATATGATTAAAATTTCAGCAGTTGCCTTCATTTCTAAGTTTCTAAAGATCATTCGATCAAAGAAAACCAACTTTCCTGAACAATTTCTGATTCTAGAATTAAGTAGGTGTTGCTCATCACATATACATAGTCGAGCTTTGTTCAACGTGGATGTCTTTATTAGGTGACGGCCTGGAATAAAGAGACTTGAGCGTCCATTAAGCCCTCACGTTATTTCCATCCGCCATGATGGCAACATTTCCTCTGCCTCACGGGGCGACCCAGGGCTGTTGTATGCCTCTGCTGCGCTCCAATGTTCGACTTAACGAGCCTGACATTTTCAGGGTGCAGGAATCCAGAGACACGGATTTAACTCGTTCACTGCGATGGGTTGAGCTGAAGTTCAATAATCAACTCAAATTTGAAGTAACCAATTGTTAGTAAAATTATTTACACTAAGCACAGACTGGGTTCATTAAATACTATTAGAGACGCTCACAGAAAGGAGTCCATTGGTATTCAACACGTTCCCTGCGATGTGTTGAACTGAAGTTTGATAATCAACTCAAATTTGAAGTAATCAATTGTTAGTAATATTATAAATACCGAATATTACATGGGTCCATTAAATGCTATTAATTTTAAAAGATTGTTCGAATTTTTCAGACGTCCCGTTTCACAACAGGGAAAACATGAGCCTCACCCAACTATGGGTCGTTTCGCAAGCAAAGTGTTAAGGGACCTATTGTGCAATAAGTGCAGGCGTTATGAACTGGTGACATTGATACTTGCATCAAATCCAATGTGTTATGGTACACATCATGCATCAACTTTTTTGTATATGAACGGTTTTTCTTTTGACTTCGACGCTCGTTTGCTGCTTTTCGTTTAGTGAATTGTGAAAGAATTGCTAGTTATTGATATATTAGGAACATGGTAATATTTATCAAACAATCACTGATATAGTTTGTTTCGCACAAATGGGATGATGGCAAGGCATACACATCCTTTAGTCACCCTATTTTGTGTTTGTCTTGACTTACAACTCCTGTCATCAAATTGGACATGTTTCAAATCAGTACAATCCATCATTTTGTTATCGCTTTTGATCCACGACTAAATTGTTTTCTGGAAAATTTCCGACATGATGTTACGCTCACAATTCTTTTTTTATGACTAAATACAACATAGTAACTATTATTTAGTTACAGAAGGGGAAGAAAATCCTCGTAGAAGAACCATGTCGCTTTTCAAAGACGCACTGGAAGACCTTCTCGGTCTTGGCTACTTTCCATGCCCGCTTTCATCACGCAAACCGTCGCCAGTATTTCTGATAGGATTTACGAAACACTTTGAAAGTGACTGGCACTGAAGTGCCACCGAGTGGCTCTAAGACTCAAGTTCACAACACACTTTAGTCCGTCACTCGAGGCTCCTGTGATCCTCTTCTACTCACCGCGTTCTACCTCCCGCCACGCAAAGTTTGTGAACAGTTCTGTGTTCAGTGAAGCCAAAGCCCTCACATTACATAGATCTCCTGTCTGAAGTTTCAGTGAACTGCGAATTTTTCAACTAACGGAATGCAAAAGATGAAAATTAAACTGGAGAAAATGATTTCGCGTAAAATTTTGAGGGGCTAATTTTGGGATAAAGAAACATACACAGTAATATGACCATGTTTCGAAAATTTCTAAAACTCTTCAACTTCTAACCCGTGAAACACACTTGCAGCATTTACCATCGCATTCTACCGATTAAACTGCCTGATTTTTACTGCTACCGCATATTTTTATCATTTTCAAGCTGTCGCGGCAGACACATGTTTTCAAGCTGTATTCAACCCCTGCAAAGCCGATGCGAAAAGTCTTATTTAATGCTAAATGCCGTCTCTATCGCATGTGCACTCTCATTTTACCATGTGTCCCAGCGTAATAATGTGGGCTCACGCACCTGTACAGCCGATGAGAAGAATCATTGTTGATTACTAAATGCCGTCTCTATTGCATGTGCAGCCTCATTTTACCGTAAGTCCCAGCGTAACAACGTTTCGTCTGCAAATGCCGTCGAAGTGCCATGAGAAAGACAGAAAACATGTCGCGGCGCCTCAGCTTATTGAGGGCCGACAAATGAGGTTAACGAATGCCATTGAAGTCCTCAGAATCGACCGGAAAAAGTGAACATCTTCGAGGGCTTCTGACACAAAAAAAAATACCTTGACGCTTTTAGGCGTGTCTGTTCTGAAAGACAGAAATTCTGAAAAATTATCGGTTGCCAGAGAAAAGAAATTCTTAATTGAGGAGCTTGACGTTTTTATACAGGCAACGAATCAGTATACAACCAATTTTTTCTTTAAATTAGACGTCTGTTAGTATTAATGTTCTATAGATTATTCAATCGTCAGGAAAGATAGGTAGCCCAAGAAAAAATGACTCAGCTTTGTGCAAAAGTAGTTTCTTCCTAAATGAATCCATTGCGCTTGAAATTCTTCTACGATATCTTTAGTTATTCTGTTTTAAAAGTTTTATTTATAAATCCTGATATCATAAAAAATCTATCTTGAGATCTGCATTAGATTATTTTTGAACTATTCGGTAGTACTTAAAGGCACGGAACATTTTTTCCCTTGTAATATGGGTGTAGTAACAGCGACCTATCCATCCATACTTCTCTAGTCATGGTCATAACTAGCACTTAGAGTCTTATTGTTGGCTTTCACATTAAACCTTGCGAGTTTATGTATTTTCCCGCAGAGAAAGGTTATTTTCAAACGAAAATGCTAGAGATGCAATGTTCCAATGTTGTAACTGCTGAAAAGAACATGATTAATTTAGCGTCCAAGACATGAATTCTTTACAACGAGCCACAGACGACACAAAGTTGAAGGTTTAACACAAAATTTATGGAAGTCAAACATCCAACTTCGAGAATCTGGTACATGATCTTGGCCAGGCAGAGCAGGCAAGTTTAGGACAGACTTCCCTGAGATGCTCCAACTCCGCCCGACGTCCTGGCATCAACGCTCCCTCGACTCGTGTACGCCTCACAAGTTGGCAATTCGAGCGCCTGTAATCTTTGTCTAACAGTTAATGTCACGTCAAAAAGAGGTCGTTGTGTTTTTTAAATAATGTAGTATATCCTTTAGAAATTACGATGAACGAAATCATTCGATGTAAGTTAGCAACTAAAAGTTTCTTGTGAACGCAACGTTGTGGGAGAGAAAATTGAGGGGACGTCACGCAAAGAAGGCTACTAGAGGATGAAAATCAAACTATTCATTCAATTACAACTTCGTCTCCGTGCGTCTCGCGGCTGCTAAAAAATCAACTGTACTGTAATCTACAAAATATAGGCTAATTAAAATCAACTAAATAAAAATATTACAGACACTCGTATTAATTTTCCGTCAGATACGATATTTAAGGCAAATAGTACTAGTCCCTATCTTGGAACAAAACTCACATTTCAGCGATGTATACTGCATGTATATCACCTTTTATTCTGCTGTAAAATATTCTGCTGTACTGATGTCACTGAACACAATTGAGTGAACAGCCACACGTAGCTTGCGTGAGACTTAGCCCTTGCCATCAATATCTTTACCAAATCCAACAAATCCAATATTCACTAAAGGGACTCGCAGAGGGAGCGTGTCGCAGGCACAGGCATGGGCATCTTTGACACCTTCAAGTCCGGATATGTGATTTGAGAAATTTGTTCAGTGACTCACATTGATGAGTCCCACTATTAATAATTTCACAATATATTCATGCTCTGAGTCATCATTACTGTCGTGCAATACATTCATCATTACTGTCGTGCAATACATTCATCATTACTGTCGTGCAATACAGTCATCATTTCTGTCGTGCAATACATTCATCATTACTGTCGTGCAATACAGTCATCATTTCTGTCGTGTCTATTATGCTACAATTTGCCATTCGTCGAGCGCACACTCTCAAATCTGCGAGTTCCCGTTCCCCTGATCAATGCCATCGCTGAATATTCATGGTAAGAGCTTCACGTCCAGATTATTTCAAGTTCAAGAAATGAATTGAGCTGAATCAGATTAATATCTCAGCAGTTTTAATGAAGGATCCAAATAGTACCAGCTTAATAAAGTAATTACATATAATCTATGATGTAATTTGAATTAAACTCTACGAGGAAATTTAGATCAGATCGTGGTGAATGTTTGATCTTTGAGAAATATAACACTGCATTCTTTTAGGCTTATAACTTCTTGAAAAGAAAATAATCAGCATTCGTTCAAATAATGTGTAAAATGGCACATACGCGTAGCAAGTCACTGGAACTATTTTCTACATGTACGACAGATCCTAGCGTGCGTGTAACATATATTATAAAAACAGCTGAAATCTCACATTCACTCTTACATATTTCTCAGATAAAATTATAAATTTTCGAGAAACATTTTTTCATAGAAAACACGGTAGGTTGTAAACTGACCTGTCCAACTAAAATATGCCACAACTGCAAGAAAACTCGGAAGACGTTCTTCGAGAAACACTTTTTGGTAGAAATACACAGTAGCTTGTAAAAACCGACCTGTCTAACAAAAATACGCTACAACTGCATGCAAACTCGGAAGACGCATACGCGGTGGCGTCACAACGATGAGAACGTATTAGCTGGGCACACATGGAATTACTTGAGGCAACAGAGCCGTAATGGGAGCAGAAGCCGCAAAGCGATAAGTCTCCTAGGCAAATGGAGGAAGTTAGAACGTACGGCTGCCTGCGCGGCTTCCTTAAGAAGACGCTCTAAATAACCAAGCTCATAAGCGCAGGCACATGGGCCAGCAAAACGATACAAGTTCTATGAAAAGTACACCAAGGTCCTTATATAACTCGACCCCTCGAGGCTATAACGCACACAATTTGTGTGTAATTCGTTTGAGTTAAAAGCTAAATCTGCTTGTAATTCATTAGTCGACGTCGCTTGAAAGCTAAATCTGTAAGCACAAAGTCGCGTAAATTTGAAGCTATTTTTTATACGTGGTCGGGATATTCAACGATCTACTCAGTGCTCGTTCTCGAGCATACTTTGAGTGCGTTTTTCCGCAGAATCATGACGGATATTACATGAAAATCTGTTTTCAAAAATTTTGCTAGCATTCCTACAAAGGGTGAGATGGATATTCCGTGAAAATATGAGATCTGAATCTTACTGTACCGGGGAGCCAAAAATGTTTTAGCTGAATTTGTGAACTTTTGTTCCACATGACTTTCACCATCGCGCTCACAACTCTGCGACAATGTGTGTAGTACTGTGAAAGATTTTATCAGCCACAACATGACGGTATATTTTTAAAACTACCTCAAAATTTCTCCTGAAACCTAACTTTTCTAAGAATACCCCAACAAAATCCTGAAAACCTTGCTGCTGTATGTTAATAATTTACCGCTTCCGAGCTTAGCATTTCAAAATTTCGAGAGTTGAAACTGACTTTCTAAAAGCCTTTAAAATAAACAAGTCCATCTTAAAATGAATACATTTTTCAAAAGGATTTCAAGTATATCTCCACATCAGGTTTTTGAAAAGCATCTCTCATCTAAAATGCTGCACTGACATCTGCGAAGGCTTAATTACAATATAAAAAGCAGAGGAACATTTTGAATTTTCGAAAACATCATGACATTGTCATTTTCTTTACTGTTTCCGCTACACTGAACGCCAGAGCATTTTTACGCGACTCTTCATTTGATGTTCTTTAATATCGCATCCTGCTCACTGCGATGGCATGAGAGTCTAACGTTATTTTAAATCCCTAAATTCAATGACCCTTAAGTATCAAAACAGCAGGTCATGAGTTTTAAGATGCTGATATTCCGATCTGTAAACAAGAGCATTTTTGTTGAGTAAAATGTCATTACTACTCGAAAATTTTAGTGCAGATCTAAGGAAAGAAGTTGCAACTTTTGAATGTTGGTTGACGGTATCCAAGTACGTAAATGTCCCACAATGTGATTAGTTCATTTGAGCTTATAGAGACAGAAAAGAACTAGAAATAATTGTTTCCGCACTCAAATAGATTCACCATTTTCAATACTGCATGTTCGGCTGTACAGCGTTAATTAGAAGTAACCCTCCAACTTGAAGGTATATAATGAGCTCCATGATTGAAGTTGACTTGAGAGTGACACCATTGATCATCACCAATAATTATTGATGACTGGTTGACGCCAAGTTTTGTTTACGAGTCCGGAGCGCTCAATACAAACAAAGGAGGCGCTAGACCTGATTAATGACTCGATTTTTAGCTCGTTATGAGCAGTTAAAGCTATATACAGAGCACGCTACAGTAATTATGTGCAGCCAAAACAGTTGGATCGACTCAGACAAATTTCGTATGATCATCTCGCTCGAGTGAGTTATTCTAAAATCTAAAGTAAAGAGTCAGCAATATTCCAGCAAGCATTAACTGCACAAGTCACCGCACACAAGCGTAATGATTGTGCGAGCAGCTACCGTTGTTGACGCTGAAAAAATTGGCTAAAAACTAACTTTATCACAAAATTAGCTCATGAACAGTTCCTTATAGGTCAGCCTGCAAAACTTTCACCAATATACGTGAACAATAAATAAATGAGCTCAGCATCGAAATAATTGTTAATGTACTCAAATATATTCACCATTTTCTATTATACATATTTGGCTGAACAGCGTTAATTAGAATTAACCCTCCGATCAAAACCCAATCGCATTTCAGGTTTTGTCTTTCCAGAGAAGATCATTTGAAAGTCACAAGATTTAGCATAGATTCCAAGTTATGGAAACATGCGTAATTTTGCTCCATCTCACTTGTAGGGGTTCATTATTCTAACTTTTATTATTCATAGATGTGTGACAAGATCTTGGTGTTTTCACCAGCATTTAGAGCACATCCTGAGAACATTCGGTAACTGATGACTAGAGTGCCTTCACGTTACGGCGTATTCAGGAGGTGCCAGAAATTAATTCATTTCAAAGTTTGCTTAGCTAAACGTTTCCTTCTTGATGTACTTTGCTTGCCTCTGAAATGATCACGGCCTTCACGGGTACAACGTTCACGCCAGAGTTGTGAATGGGATTTTTTTCCTGCTAAAATTCACAAATGTGGCAATTTTCGAATACAATTCGCTAGAAAACCGTTTAGCATTTCATAGGATTTTGAGATTCTCAATAGTCTTCATAGCCAAATTTTATTTGGAACAAAGCTAAATATCATGATTTATGTGAAAAAATGTCAACTGATAACCTTGGCTTAGCGTAGGCAGAAGCGTGTACACAGTTTCTCTGTTTTTATCAACCAAGCCTCCGCAATTTGCGTCACTGGTGCAAAAGACGAGTTTCTTAAAAACGGGTTTTAAACTTCTTCGCATTATAGGTCCCGATACATTTTGACATTAAAACACATCTTGCAAGCAGACTTATCTATCAAACTTATTTCTTATGTTTTCTGGCTGACATGTCTCTTTCCTTTCTTTTCGATTACATCGACGTTGATAGCTCCTGACTGAATACGATCTGAAATTAACTCAAAGGTAGCAAGAAGAATGCGAATTGCTGAAGCTTATTTACAGCAGCGAAAGCAATACACTACCATAAATGAAAGTAGGCTTTGTTTTGAGGCGCATGCTAGTTAAGATCCTAAGATTTTATTAGATAGGCTAGTGTAAAACTCATGAGAATTCGCCAAGGCGTTTGTCCTGAGGCTAAAGTTGTACGGACGCTTTCAATCTTCTCAAGATGCAACCAATTTTTTTATAAATTTTAGCAATGAAACTTCTTTCTTATGCTTATTTTCATAGTTATTCTTGACAACAGAACCGTTGTGAGTATTCGATGGCATAAATATCCGTTTAGTTCATGAACACAAGATTAATTCATTTCATTCATTCTATTTGCGAACAGCTTCAGTGATAATTTGTGTACCTCTATACAACTCTACTTCTCCATTTCCATGACAATAGTGTAAATTTTCTACTAAGCATTATAATTTCAATGAAAAAAACGTTTCGCCATTCACATGACCGTCATTACAGTTGTAAATTTTTTACTGAGCATTACAATTTCAATAAGACAAACGTCTCGCCATTTGCATCACAATCGTTACAATTGTAAAATTTCTACGGAACATTTTAATTTCAATGGGAAAAACGTCTATTTTAAGCCAGTGAAATTTCGTAACTTTATTTTCCGATGGTCCACATCCACACGCGTCCATCACATCCCTCGAACCATGAGAAGCAGCGGCGCGGAGCGGAACAGTTCTGCAAAAGTGGCTCGCTTCTATGAAGATTGAAACATCAATTCAACAGCCGCGTTATTCTAGAGCTCGCTGGACAAATTCCATTGAGGCGAGTTTCAAGGCTAAAGTTTCCGTCAAACGCTGGCCAAAGCAGCGAAGTGGCGTTGCACTTCATTCTGCTGTACTTTCCGTTTAGGATGTCTATTGTGCTCTACACGAACGCTTGATGTGATGACACGCAAAATTATTTAATTTATTTGTATAGTATGCTCTGTAAGCTGTTGTTTTTATTTCAAATAAAGCTTTGATGGAGAGAGCTGAACTATGCATTACAAACATTATACAGCAGTCACCTGAAAATTAAAATACGTTCACTAAAATTATTTGGTAAGTACAGATTGTGTAAAATCCTCCATCGTTTATTATATAGACATTACTTCACATGTGTGAGCAGCGAAGTTAACTCTGTTTTCGTTACCATAAAAGTCAACCGACATGATCTCACCAAGTGAACGTTCCACTGCTGTCTAGCCGTGTACCCTAAAGTCGTATCTGGGCGTATCAGTGAAGCGAGGAACGGTCTGACAAAATTAAACTTGCTTCCATCGCTGAACAACACCTTCTACTAATGATCGAGCGCTCAATTTCAATCATCCCACTAAAAATCAAGCCACGCTGCCACACGGTGAAGGGTAAGATCTTTTCTTGCTCAAGAGTTTGGTGCGACCCAGATTTAACTCTAGAAAGACAGTTATAGTGCCGAAAAAATAGGTAAGAACATTCAAAACTTAACGCTGATGTGACGCACGGGAGCCACATTTCCTTATCAATCTCAGAGTACTCCCCAGTCTAACTTTTTTGCCAGAGCATGAATGCTTTCGCCGCCCAGGCGATTTAATATCTTGGGCGACGAAAAACATGCATGTAGGCGGCGAAAAAGTGAGACTGGGTCACAGGACAGTAGTGTGTTAGAAAAGAGCTGGGCGAGAATATTACCGGTTCACTTTGTCATTGCTAGCTTTCTTTCTGTGTCGATAAGGCAAAGGAGATCACTACGTAAAATCGAATATCTTAATCAACGTTAGCTCAATGTTACATTGCCGATATGCCCTCTTAACGGTTGCTAACAGATGTCTTAACGAAAATTTAAGTTCGTAATCTAGTGCACCATGCGTAAAATTTCACTGACATTTTTTTAAAATAGTGACATGTTCAAATAAAATCCACACATAACTGCTATCTACTGTTTTCAATTCATATTGGCTTAATACATTAAGCTCAGTTTTTAATGTAAAAAATTCATCTATGGTATTTACCGATTTCTTCCGATTCTAGCCAAGCCTCGAATATACTTGTGAGTCACTCAAACAAGTATCAAATTAAGATGAATTTGTTGCTTTGCTGTGATTTCTTTTTGATCAGAGGACAAGCTAACACAAAGTCCCACCTTCATAATATTTTCAACTCAAATATTCACTCATCATTTTTTTCGAAGACAAATCGAGATAACCCCAAATCATTTACTGAAATCGGAGTTAGGATAAACTCACTCTCCTCCTAAAATAATTGCAATCAGATCATGCTTTATGTACTATGCATTTTAAATTCAAGTTAATTCCAATTTACTTTATTATTGAAGACTACTAGTATAGCAATCCAGTTCAATTCATCTTACCATATCTGGCTGACTCTAATCAAAGTAGCCTCAATTCACTTGCTGGTCAAACCAGCATTACTGCAACTTTCTTACCCTAATCCGACTGTGAGCAACACTAGTTAACCTGATGAGCAGCACTAGTCACACTGATGAGCAACACTAGTTACCCTGATGAGCAACACTAGTTACCCTAATGAGCAACACTAGTTACCCTAATGAGCAGCACTAGTTAGCCTAATGAGCAACACTAGTTAGCCTAAAGAGCAGCACTAGTTAGCCTAATGAGCAACACTAGTTAGCCTAAAGAGCAGCACTAGTTAGCCTAATGAGCAACACTAGATACCCTGATGAGCAGCACTAGTTAGCCTAATGAACAACACTAGTTAGCCCAGCCTACCTGGTCTTAGCCTCACCTAGGGGCCCTGGAATCACGCTAGAGAAATTAGACAAGACTTCAGCCCTTCCTAATTTGCGAGAGGCAGGCGAGACCGAGGTTGTGCAGCACTCTGCTCGATTGCGCCGCCACCGAGAAACATTTGCTCCATGACCGAGCGTCGCTATCGGGCTTTGAAAAGCTGCATCGGGTCTTCCGTGATCACAGACTCCGAGAATTGTCTCGTGCCATTTGCCTGATGTGATTCGCGGCGAGAGGTGTCGTTAAAACTCTGATATTTTGCGAGCTCAAATTTTAATCTCAATGCGAGTACTGTGTTCTCTTTTGCCATCGTTTGTTTCGAGAGTTGTGATGCATTCCGTAGGGATGAGGTGAATTGCTGAGGATGTTTCATCCGGTCTCCTTCTTTAAGTAGAATGTTTTCAAGTAATTCGGAACTATTCTGATATGTGAATTTTTATGCTTATGTTTTTTAATAGTCTGTACTTCATATATCTCACTAAGGGTGAAGATCATTTGTTAAGATACACTTATCTTTTGTTTTGAAGATACACTTAAGAAATTGATAGGAAGGTTTTATAATTCTCTCCTAACGAATTACGCTGTACAATCTATCTAGCCATCAACCTTCATTCTGTAATGATTCTCTTAATGCCTATCTTTTTCAAATTTCGGTGGTAACTGTCAGATTATTTAACTATTTTATTTCATCCTTTCTTGCTGGAAATTACTTTGCGTTGAGTGCTTTTCACGTTCATTGCAACTCTAGCAAAGCAGCCAATTCAACAAACTAAAAGAACCTCTCGTATTTCTTCTTTTTTAAGCCAAAATTCTTGATTAAGAGAAAATTTACTACGTAGCAGAATATTTTCTTTATACTCGCTGCCATTTCATACGCTGGATTGAGAGACGCTGACACGCTCATTCTTTCTCACCGAATGAAAAACTCTATACATTTCGACTCAGTGTTTTGTGACGAAATAAATTTCGAACGCATTATTTTTTCATATAAGATCTATGGTTTAACTGTTCATTAAACGACGTGAAGTCATCGTTTTAACCAATCTTGTAGGAATTTATGATCAATCAATTTTAAAAAAATGTGCGCTTTGAAATCTGTGAAGAAATTTTGAACGCATTATTTTTCTCATCCAAATTGTGCTGTTTAATTAACTCTTTATCGAATGGTGTAATGACATCGTCCTAATCTTTTTTGTAGGTATTTAAGATAGACCAATATTAAAGTGAGTACGCTTTGGAATCCAAGGCTGTACGGAGAATTTAAATGAAGCGTTCGCTGCAGACATCGTCTGCAATAAGTTAGTCGAACACAAGTGCTCAAGGACGCAAATTGAGGCCGGATTTTCAGGCGGTTATTTGACATCTGTCCACATCCAACAATCGTATTCCTTCTAGTAAAATATGTGAACCAATTTGTGATAGACATGCATCCAAATATGCTTTTTTTCCTCATTAATGCTTCCGTTGAATGTTTGTTTTCCTCATTGTAGGATTGAGGGTTATTTGCGATTCACTTTTTAGAAAAAAATCAGAACTCCTGACCAGAGGAAAAAGAACAAGCAAATTTTTGATTTCTCACGTTAACTAAATAACGTCGATAACGACTGAACTGTCCGGCCAGTAAATTGCTGAAGCTGTAAATGCGAACAATTGTGATGCAATTTCCTCCCCGCCTTGAAGCTCGCTGTTAAATATTTTTAGTTTGCGAGGGGCAGCTTCACGTGGTGTTCAAATGGATTTAAATCAGCAGAAAGAAAAATGTATTTCGATCAGTGTTCGTTAGTAACAGTGATCCGTAAATTTGTGTACGCTCACAAGACTTCAAGTTCATATTATTCTCATACGGAAATGAGGCCTCAATAATTTCGACTACAGTAATCACTCATATAGCAAACATTTAACAAACATCTTTCTGTTCATTTATCTAATTACACGTAAATTGGAAATTAACACACGTTGACAAGCTTGAAAAATGTATGTACCTTATTTAAGATTTGGAATAGCAGCTCTAAAGGTAGAAGTTCTAGATAACTCTATAGCAGAGTTCCAGCTCCCACAATTCCAAGTTCAAGGCAACATCACGGCAGATTTTTAGATCCCACATAAATCCAGCGGTTCAGCCAGGTGTGAAGCCTGAGGTGACCTCTGTGGAGTGTGCAAATCCAGATGTACTAACATGTGTATGTGTCTAATTATCACACTCTCTGTATGCATGAGCGTCGGATTTTAATTTTCATTTATGTTCCAATTTTCAGCAGACCATTCTTTAGTTTTTGCATATTTTCACAGAAATATTCTTCGATGCCGCTCCAGCCAGCCCCGAGAGCAACACTCTATCACGGTGTGAAAACCATGAATTCTAGTTGCTTTCATCATAGAGAAAAAATTCACAATTACGTTTAATTTCGTAGTGAACTCCTCGCGAAATTATTGATTCAAATCAAAAAACGTAATCGAACATTTTCATAGAAAAATCTACGAGCATTCGCTGATAACTGCAGCAGAAATCTGGTCACCGCAGCGTGAAATGAAACTTTAAGGTGCGCTCATGTCTGATCCTAAGCGAATTACTGGACTGTCGACAGCAGTCGCTGCGTGTACTGAGATTTCCCGATGAAAGAAGGAGATATTTCTCTTCCACACTAAGCGCCTCAAAGGTACGATGGATAATTAATTTGCCAGGTCTGGCAGAAGGTATTGGATGTGAGGTGGACATGAGAGGATGCAGACGTCACGGAGCAGGTAAGACTCTGTAGACATCATTCCACAGGCGTCCTCCGGCTATAGATCCCTCTGGGGCAGAATTCTCGAGAGTACGGAATAACTTGATTATGTTCACAGCTTGCAGACAACTTCCTCAGATGAGTAAAGGAATGAAAAGGATGTGCATTTCGTGTAGCTTCATCCTCGTCTAACTTTTTCGCCGTCTGCATGCATGTTTTTCGCCGCCCAAGTAATTACATCGGCGAAAACATGCATGCTCCGGAGAAAAGTTAGACTGGGATGTGTTCTGCGTATTCCGTGTTGTATTGAAATCAATGGAGTCTGCACGCGCATTTACCGAACATTGGTTTATACCTTAGCACTAATTTTCAGTGAGTCTTGTGTCTGTAATCAGTTTTCTATACTCATCAAAATGCTAATGTTGAACTTTAGGTAGAAGCCAGTTGAAGATAAATGGTCTGAAAGATTTGCGTTGCGATGACTTTGCTTATTAACTCTGACCTTTTTTAAAATTTATGATCGAGCCCAAGTCATTCTAATGGAAAAACAAATAAAAAAAGATATTGCAGTGCCCTGCACAGCAGCAAGATATGAAACAGATTTTTCAATCTGGTGCTGATTGCTCGGTGACGCAGTAGAATATTCTGCACTCGCTGCTTATATCGATTTCTGAACATAAAAATTTGCGTGATAAAATCAATTTTAGCAAGATACTGCGCTTATAAATTGTGTTGTGAGTGAGAAATAACTCGAACTGCCTCCAAAAAACATTAATGATATCATTCAATCCAATGATGATGCTACGTTGCCTTGAGTGTAACAAACGACTCAAAATGTCTCCTCAAAACCCTAATAGTATCATTCAATGCTATGATAATGCTACGTTGCCTTGAGTGTGACAAACAACTCAAAATGTCTCCACAAAACACCAATGCAATGATAATGCTACGTTGCCTTGAGTGTGACAAACAACTCAAAATGTCTCCACAAAACACCAATGCAATGATAATGCTACGTTGCCTTGAGTGTGACAAACAACTCAAAATGTCTCCACAAAACCCTAATGATATCATTCAATGCAATGAGAATGCTGCGTCACTCCTGCGTCGTGGGGTTTTGTCAGTTTGCAGACTGCGCTTCAGTGGACATGAGATGAACAGCAGGGGCAAGTCGAGTCATAAAATTGGGAACTTCCCTGCGTCTCACTGAGCTCTATACATAGAATCTTCTAAAGAAAATGAAAAAGTGATTCCTCTTGCATATATAAAATTGAAAATGCACGCCTTCTTATAGTACACTCTTCAATTGTAATTATAATTTCCAAAAGCATCAAACGTTTATCACGTATTGGGTCACATGTGTCCCATAGGTAAATTGCTCATTCAAGTACCGGTGTAAATGAGTGACAATTATAAATTATATTTAGAATTATATAATATAAATTATAATACATAATTATTTATAAATTTCATCTGTTTCGCGATCTTTTTTTAAAAATAATTGTTTTCATACGAAATGAAATTTCGTGCAATTGTATTTTTCATTTTGTTCAGGAAAAATGAAATGTACTCGAGCAGTAAAGTCGGTCTCGCAATTCTGCTACTCACAACCTCACCAAGCCAACCGTTAACAGCCGCGGAAACACGGTCAACTATTGAAGAGTTTGTCAGCAAGTCGCTCATGTGACTGCAAGGCAGCACGCGATGCTCCTTTAAGCACTTCAACCGCAACGTGCGCCACCGGTGGCCACGGAGGCCGGGGGATTTTCATAATGATGCTGTCAGACAATTAGTCCAAAACTCAACTTTCATAAATACTTACTTAAAGCTAAAGCTCCAGTTAATGATCATTATTTTTAAAATTGCCCATTACAATTGACTTTAAATTTGAGATGAATATTGAATTTTAGTTTTGACAATTGCGGTCAGAGTATTAAAAGCGCACATCTAGTGCACTCTCTAACGCAACGAGCGCAATTGTTGCGTCCAAGACAGTCGGAGCGTGCTACGTTTTCTGCCGGACGTGTTTGTCCTACAGCGCAATGCGTTAACTTCCTCAGGGAAAGCCAAGGGCGATAGCAATGTTATTTTTGGAGAAAATTTCAAATACATTCAAAGAGAAATTATTGAAAGAGGTTTGTGAATGAGACGTTATAAAATAAAGTGCTGATGAAATTTGCTCATTTTGCAGCGTTCAAAAATGAAGCAAATTCCAAAATAAGTTAATATGAGTTCTTGGGAATTATTGTGAATACAGTTGAATGAAATTTAATACAACATTCTTGTGAAGCCCTCTGTGTTTAAATACTCCAAAGTCTTAACACATTTTAATACTCCAAAGTCTTACTTTTCAATATCAGTTTGAGTTTGAGAGTAGCTTTAATGTCAATCTCAACCCAAATAGAAAACAATTTTTGAGTGCGAAAACTCGCTAAATTACCCCAGAAACCATAATTTTAAGGAAATATCTTCCGAAATTTGTTCATACTTTCGAGTTCACAAGTTTCGTTGGGGCTTTCTGAAAGAAACGAGGACTGATGGATGTTGTGCATTGGCTCGCGTGAGAGACTTGTCTCTTTAAGTGACATCCCATTTGTCAAACTGACTGTCGCAAGCTTGCTTGACTTACGTTGTCAATTTTAACGGGCATCTCTCTAATCGCTCTTAGAAGTATTTATCGCAAACGACGCATGGGCTCAGTGTGGTTCACGTGGTTGAGAAAAACCCCATTTCCTTTAAAAAGTTTTTTGCAGAAGAGAAAGCCATCAGTATATTTATGCTTTCGAAGCGCTGTTTTCAACGTCCAATTTTCCATTGGACTCGGTCTAAATATTTTTGACTTCAAAATATAGTCGCGTGCTCTTTGTGCGAGATGTGCTCCAGTTCAGACATGACACTGAGAGATGGATGGTCGGGTCACCGCACGATGGGATCTCGTATATTGCGCTCGGGCTGCAGATGAACTTAAAATCGAGCCAAAAACTTGCTGGAATGTCGAGTTCCTTTCTCTCAGTGCAGAAGAAAGTGACTTCACTTCAAATACGTAGCTTTGAAACTGCTCTTAAAGAGCGGAAATTACTTTTAGATTTTTTCATATGGTTGGGGTGTGAACGAACCATTGAAGAAGAAACAGATACGGAATCACAACACAAATCTATCAGATAAAAACCTGCACTCGATGTTGCTAGAGTTGTGCAAATTTCATTCTTTCATAAATTTGAAAGTTACGCCTTTCTTATTTTCCACCCTAAATTGAACGACGGAAAGTTGTATAGCCCATTCGCCGTGAACTTCATCGCGTAATGGAGAACTGTGTTTGTGAAGTTCGAGGGTGCTGTGACTCTTTACTGAGTGTCAGTTGTGTGTGAATGCATTCTTTTTTTGTGCCCTCGACCCTCGTTGTGTGCAACCTCCTTGGACTGGTAGTCTGTTTATTTGGAGGGGATTGCTGCAAAACGCTCGGTAAAACATGGCAGAAGTGAAAGCTTTTATTCTCGTTAATTTGCAAGCAAATACGCATGACTTTTAACTTTTTTCAATGTTGCTTTCTGGCCATGGAAGCACCTTATTTTAAAGTTGCAATGCGTTGTGATGAGGGTATTTTGAAATCGCATTAAGACATTTACAGGCTCCAGTTCAGTAATTAAAGTCAAACAGACTGAGATGATGGGTACTGGAAGGTTGCTGTGACATCTTGTATGTACATACAAGTATGTATATAGTGAATAATCAAATTAACAAATAAGCCAATCATACATGACAATTCCTCAAAGCAAGGATCATTGTTTTATAATTGATGACTATTTCAATTCTGTTTTTTGTGTAAAACAGGATCGAGCCTTTTCTGCTTGTTGTAGAATATGTGAGTTTTCATCATTTTTTAAATTGCCAATAATCAATGTAATTAAAGTTTACTCTATCGCTACATCATTTAGTTCGTCGATGAAATGCTCAGCATCTCTTCTTCATAAGCGACTTGCTGACAAACTGGTAGGTCGTGTTTTTAAAATTTTGAAACTCTAAATTAAAACAAAAAGTATATCATAATTAAAGGGGTGCGTTTTAAATTTTAAGTTTGCTTGAGAAGTAAATTCCATGATTTTCTATGATTCTGATTTTGATCTTCATATAGCTGAGTTATGTATTAATTTGATTGACGTATGCTCAATTGAAGTTTAGTTTCTCATTACAGAGCCTAGAATACTGGTCTTCACGGGAACCATAAAAGAAAAAGGATTAAATTTTCAATCGATATTTGCGTCAGGTAGGATAATTCTAGAAATTAAATTCCCTAACCTAGTGAACGAATTTTTGATCTCTGACCTCTCTTCTCCGGTAAAGTTGAAGGCAATGTGAGGCGCGCAAGTTTGATGTTTCATTCGAAAGCCGCGCCGAGGTAAAATCGCAATTTTTTCGAGACCCTAAAGTGTGCTCGCTGAGCCTTTGTGGTCGAGTTGAACTTTTCTTCGTGTTGAGGGTGTGGGTCGAGATTAAAGAAAATTGTGACTCACGTTCGCTCGCTGTAACTCGCAACGGTACACGTTCAGCGGCATGCGAACCTGACTTTATCTATTTATGTGTGGGGTAGGTGCTGAACTTCAATGATTTGGACTTTATCCATTCTTGTGTGGGGTAGGTGCTGAACTTCAATGATTTTCCGAGAGACGATAGATTAGAGGCAGGCATGCAGGTGTCTTATTATGCCTCTTTTGTGGAGGAGGGGTTGAGTTTCAAGAACTATACGCGTAAGATCCTGGTTCAAACCCAGTTCGGTACTTGCGTTATTTTCACCAGTCCGCAGCTCTCTCGTGTTCATGGCGAAGAAAGAAGACGGGTGCAAAAGGTCAAAGTTGAACTCTTCTACTTACTGAGTTTTCTCTTCACTCTCTCATTCCGTCTCCTTTGAGTATGAAGCTTAAAGCTATTTGTGCAGCTCGATCGTAGTAGTGAAGCGATCGACAGAATTTTTTTCTTTTCAATTGGTAAAATTTACGCACACTAAGGATCCTTCTCACAGTTGAAGGAAAAACTATCTTCACATGTTCCGAACTGCCAGAGAATTCAGCTACAAACTTATCAAGTGTGTGTAAAAATATATCATTTCTTTTGTCCATCAGTAAGATCAGGATTCTTTTTTTCAATTCATTGAAAAGTTAGAGCGATTTGACTTCGAAGTATAATAGTGACATATATGATGATTATACAAAGCCATACCAAATGTGAATGTGACTATGAAAACAATACATGATAGTTCATTTTGAACCAATATGACGCTTCCCTGAACTTATTCTGGCAACCTAAAACTAAGTTAAAATATTTCTCAAACACTTGATAATGATATGTAATGTTACTAACGGTATCTGGTAACACAACGATCATTTACCCAAAGAACACACTGGCGATGTTGTACTTCTGAAGCTTCGAATTCATTTGCCGCCCCACATTCTCTGGGGCGGGAGACCAGAAAAATACAGTTCCATGTTCCCAGAGGTTCAGTAATGTCGAACGATGAAGGTCAAAGGCATGAAGGTCGGCGGCATTATTGTCTTCTGGGAATGGACAATGGCTGTCATCAAGCTCTTGATGTAATGTGTGATAATTTCCCCGTTATTTGAAGCACATTTTGAACAAGTTATCGTCCGAGTCCACCGGAGCAGAAACCAGGCAGCAATGATGTTAGAAATTAAGGTATGTGCTGCGGCAACGTTTTCAACGATTACATCCAAATTATTATGTCCAAATTAAGCATTTTCAGATTCTGCAAAGAAAGCTGTAAGGTTTCAGGAGAATAATTGGCGCTCCTCTTGAAATTATAGCAGTGATAATAATCCACCATCAACTCCATAAGGACCTGAATTAACAAACTTAAATTTCTACTAAAAAACTCTCTTTACGGTTGCTGTAGGAAATACTCGGCTTGATGGCTTCAGTAAATATGATTGGGATTTGGAGAAGTAGCGGATGGCATAGTTTGATCTAAAGAACACGTTAATGTTGGCCCGAGGAGTTTTAAAGATTGTTCGTGGACCTGGAAAGATTGTTCCTGGAAAGATTGTTCGTGATGCGTCCAGAACAGCGGTAATTAAACCACAATAATGTATTGAAAAAGTTAACAACTAGACATTGTGATGAGAGTGTGCTCTCATATTTTGTGGATGATTTCAATAGGGAAAGGTAGACTTGACGAGGGTATTATTGTTCAAAAGCCTTTTTGGTGTGTGCGTGCAACAGCATTCAAAAATTTTTAATTATCACTATTTATTTTCGACCAGAAAACCACTTACGCCGACAAAGCTATCTCATGTTACGAAAGAAGAGCACAAACAATCAAATTTCGTACACTTCATCGCTGAACTTCCAGTTCATTAACACGTATATAGCATTGACGTGGCATGATCGATGTTGAGACACCCATGAAAAGCTTTGGATATTATTGATGAACACTAAAAAAAACATCCGCATCTAAAATACGAACTTCTGTCGATGATTCCAGAGACTAGGTAGTAATTTATCATTTTCTACTGATTTTTGTAGAAATAGCTTCAAATTTTGTAACGACAAAAGTAGAACAATTAAAGAGGTCCACATCTGTTTAAGAACTCGCAGAAATTGAAGAGTTTTTCGCAAGCACCGCAGCCATTATCGGGACCAGGTGGTGCTCTGTAAACGATTTATTGGCCCGCGCTTAGATGGGTCCTGGGGGTCGGTAATGAGGTCAAAGTTTAGGCACCTCGCTCTGCTCGAAATTGTGGCGAACCTTCGAGAAATGAGGCTCTTGGGGAAACTGCCTGTGGACTGGAACGAGAGGCGAGGAGTAGAGCTGAACCTGCGCTGTGCAGCCCGAGGGGGCAATGGCGGAGTCTTAGAAATGGGAGGCAGGAGGAAAGGGTGGCTTGGAAATGGGCGGCACGAGGGAGGGTAGCTGGACTAAGATAATGAGACTAGGTCTGTAGTTGACCATGTGAAGTGTGAAGGACATTGGTTGAATTTTCGAGAACTAGCATCATTCGATGTAATAGCAGTGGCTGAATTTTGTCAGTGGATGTGAGTACGGGGTAAATTACTGAATGCTATCATTTGACGAATGCAGCTAAATTTTCTCGTAACAAAAGCAAGAAATGTTCAACACTCAACACCTAGGTTGTAAATTCGAACAGTTATTGCGAGAGATATGAAGATTAACCCAGAAAAAAACAAGCGTCATAACATTCTGAAGGAGTTATTTGTGGGCAATAGATATCTTTCCCAGATGTTTTTCGCTCGCATCAAAATCTTAACCCGGGGAAAGTAACACGACACGAACGCTGAAACAAACAATAAACTCTTGCGATCTATAACTCCGAGGTAAGTTCAGAGTCGAGAGATGATTGAATTCCGATTGGTTTAATCTTTAGTCCATACAGCTGGAAGGAATATAGAAAATGGCAGTCTTCGAGCAAAGAAACGAGCTAATGCGTTATGAAGAGCTCTGTCCAATCAAAATACAACTTAAGTTTACTTGAAATGTTTCATATGTTCAAAATTAGTTTTAAAACGAAAGGAGCTAGGTTATGGAGAAAAACGGAACCATGACCAGAGAAATGCAGGAAATCTTTCTATGCAATAATTTACAAATAATTTTTGTCATATCCTCCTGTTTAATGACTCATTTTTGGGTACGTTAAAACTGTTCTTTATTGGAGAGACCTGTGAAAGCCCTGACGATATGTAGGTACAATTCATTAGCTCTCTTTTGTCAGCGTAATTAACCTTGGTGCGTACTTAACATCAACTGGCCACTGAGCATGCAGAAAATTATATAAGTTTCTCTTGACAAATGAATATATTTCTATCGTTAGCCAGCATCTATGCTGGGCAACGAGACAGCAAATACACAATTAAAAAATGCACAATTATGATTTACGTGTGAGCATGACAGGAACTGTTAAATTGCAAGTTTTATGTTAATAGACCGTCCATTGTTGAAGTTTCAGCTGAAAAGAAAACGGTTGGTGAGTGTGTTCTAACTGCAGCGAAAAAAAAGATGTTCTAACGTTCTGATTCTACGAAACAACTGCCGTTAATCCACTGAGCGCAAGACTTATTCGATATATACTTTGGAAAATCAAAGAGAAGCACTAAATTAAATATTTTGGTGTAAGAATGACTTTGTAGACTTGCGATGCGAGATGACGAGTCGCATGCGAGCGAAAAGTTCAAATAAAAGTTCATTTCAAGTTGATGAACGTTCAGGGAAATATCTTGAGGAAGAGTTAAAAGAAATTCGATTCTGACATGCTTTGGGTTTGAATTCTGACAAGTAACATGGGAACACCCAAACTCAATGGATTCATAGAAAATGTAGTATGAGGTGTAGAGCGACGTTGGAAGAGAAATTGATATACCTTATAGTTACTTGAAGTATTCGAAGGCAGCCATAGTTAGAGAGTGAAAAGACATCAATAAAACCCACTGAGTGCTTGCATAAGTTCTGCGATCTCGGTCTCGTGTTGAAATAGCTGTAGAGTTGGGAAGTGGCTTTTTGAACTGTGTGTGTGAAGTGCTGCAGGTATTGAGGCATTGTAGTGAAATTTGCCTATTTGTTACCAACCGCTGGTAATTTTTTCTTTTAATTAATTATGAAATATTGTCTCAAACACTCCTCTCGCTCTATATCTTAAAAGTTCTTGTTGAACTTTCCGGAAAATTGATCTTAAATTAGAAAGGTCAACTTTCAACAGTACCATACAATGAAATGAAATGCTTGTAGACCATATTTTTGTAAATTCCTTCAGTCCCCTGAGTGTTTTTTACCCACATAATTTATCAACCTTACACGATTTTTTAAGCGTTCCAAAACACAAATTAAAGCCATTCAATAGTACACGGTAATAAAGTAACCGTTTATGATTAATATTTTTGCGCTGAGTTAAAAAATAGGCATTCAATGAAAAATCAGGTCTAGTTTCCAAACAAAAGTGCCTACCATAAACTTCTTCACTGCGATCAGAAGTGAAGGCCGGTGCATAAAACACGCAGCGCTACAAGTTGGACACGTTGAGTGCGATACGACCCACCGGGGGTCGTGCTTATGTTTGTCTGCTGCTTCGATGGGTCGTTTGAAAAAGTTTTAACATCCTTTTCAAATTAATGGTATTTAATGGTTAATGCTTAGTATTTAGTAAATTTTTAACACCTTTTGAATTTAAATTGGAGTTAAATACTGAAGATCAGTTCATTCCACCACAATTAATGCAACAAATTTTGGGCTCGCATATTGAGCAACAACAATTTGAACCTAACGCACAGTGCAATGAATGCGACAGGCTGAGATGACTACCCAGTCTAACTTTTTCGCCGGAGCATGCATGTTTTTCGCCGCCCAAGCGATTTAATTACTTGGGCTACGAAAAACATGGATGCAGGCGGCGAAAAAGTAAGACTGGGAACACCTGCCCAGGCTAGAGATGGCACTCAGCACAACACAGGAGCGAAGCAGTAACGATAAACCTTCTATTCTCTGTTATTGCCTACCTGCGCTGCTAATCCTTGTTTGTTGTTCTTCTCGATGAGTGAGTATTATGTTCTCATGGACCAGCTGCGTTGTGGTGTAATTACAATGTATAACTATTCAAAAAATCCTGATTTTTGCACGAATGAAACAAGTAAACATTTACTCCTCATGGGCCAGCTGCGTAGGGGTGTAATTACAAAGTACAACTGTTCAGAAAATCCCGTTTTGTTTGTGCCTCGTACATGCGTTCATATATGTTCTCACGAAATAAATAACCTAATCTAAATGACGGCACTTGCGCTGCGCTAGATCGCGATGCAATTAACAATCATGAATTATTTAGACCACGGCTGTAACTCCTCAAGAGCGAACACTTCCAACTGAGCGTGTTAGGGCGGAATTGTGCCGTAAGTGAAAGCTTCAGTGCAGTGAGCACTGGAGCTTGACTCCGTTTTTTACAGCCCGATGACACGTCAGAGTAACGATTGCTCTTGACTCTAGCTTTTACTAACTTAGTGATTCTAGTTCTTACTACTTTCGTGATTCTAGTCTTTACTAATTTAGTGATTCTAGTTTTTACTACTTTCGTGATTCTAGTTTTTACTACTTTCATGACTCTAGGTTTTACAGTTTCTTTATGAAGTTACAATGGTTCAGGTGAATACTAGAGTGAAATCACGACAAATTAGTCTACATTATACTCATTGCTGTCTAGACCTAGACGACGCTGATACGTTATAAGAGTTCAAATGAACATTTCGAACGAGTATTTTTATTGAAGTTATTGAGGTTACCTGAACGGACTTTAGCAACCGCGCAAACGCAGTTAACGTAGTAATTGTATGTTTTTGTAGACAAATTATTGAAATGAGCAGGTGTTTAGTGTCACATAGTCACGCAGCTGCTGAGTGTCTTGCTAACTAGACAAGGACGTGTCTCTCGCAGGCAGAATGTGTGAGGCCAATCTTCGTCAGCTCTGCCGAAAAAAATTACCTTCTTCTTGTGAAAACAAAGTTTTCTAATTAGAGATGCAAATTTAGACTCTTCATGAAGTTTTTAGGACAAGTTTTGTTGAGTTTGATGCAACAAAGTGGAGAACGCTGTTTTATTTATTAGTGTTTCATGGAAACTGACCAGACAGCAGCGCGTGTGTACGCAGAACTTGCCTCTGCCTAGCTTGGGCACAACGCCCAACCAAAGACACGAAACTTTTCCTTAGTCTGATTTTTTTGCTGGAGATTCAAGGATTTTAGCCATCCGATGCAAAGGCAATACTTGGGTGGCTAAAACCACAGATATCCAGAAGGAAATTGACATTGGATTTATTTTATTCATGTCAATTTTTTTCCATAAATGATGTTATAGATTTTATATATCAGGTATATATAAATGCATAAAGCAGTATATGGTCCTTCACGTTTAATCGTCGTAAGCTTTTTATATTTCGCTAAAAACATGTGTTATCTTGACTACAAGAAAATTTCCTCACACCAAAGAGCGTTACTCATTTTTGTTGTCAAAAGTCTGCTGCGAATGAAAGTTTTCACATGCAATACATGAACACATGCTTGCCTAAATCTAAGTTGTTAGATTTCTCTCTTTTACGGCCATATGTTCTTCTTTATTGTCACGCGCTCTATAGTATTATCCTCTTTATTGTCACGCGCTCTATTGTATTATCCTCTTTATTGTCACGCGCTCTATTGTATCATCCTCTTCATTGTCACGCGCTCTATTGTATTATCCTCTTCATTGTCACGCGCTCTATAGTATCATCCTCTTTATTGTCACGCGCTCTATTGTATCATCCTCTTTATTGTCACGCGCTCTAACGCGCTTGGCTATTTCTCAGTGAGATATTACAGGACATCCTTCGCGCTCTGACGGAAGACCAATGCCTGATTAGCGCTCATTTTACGAAGCGTTTTAGTATTTGCGTGGTAATAGGCAACGCTTTCATCAAGTTTGCAATACAGCTAGCGCTAACACCCTCTCTTCTTCCACCTGCTAGCGTCATCTTTTACGACTTGCTCGTAAAGGCAAGCAGCAGCTCGACACAAAGTGCGTATTAGCGACCGTTAATTACGTCATTTGTTTAAAGTCTCATACGAACGTTTATTATGGAACTGTGGCGCCTCACACAAGTGACACTGAGCCGGAAGCCTACCAAATATATCGCTGCGAACCAAAGAAACCTGCTGAAAAGAAAACCATTTGTTTTGGGATGGAGCTTCTCCTCAGGATCTAATGTAGACGCACTGTAAAAAGAGTGTTTTTTGAGTGATATGAGGCTTAGGGTGCGCAATGCCTTGGATATCCCGAGAGGTTAGGAGCTCGCTGCAGCGTGCCCGCAGTTTGTATTGGACGCAGACCATCGGTTTTTAGTGAGTGAAACACGATGTTCAATCCAGTTGAATGATTTCACTTCATTTGATATCCGGTCAACTAATTGACTGTTTTTGAAAACTTGAAATATACGCTCAAAAGAAGAGCTTCTCGTCAGCGCTGCCGGGTTTGAGTAAATTGTAACCGTTGAGTAACCAGATGAGTAACACTGTTGCTATTTTTGTAAGTAACATGATTCAACTTCTAACTTTTTTCTAAAGTAACCCTTTTTCTATTTTTGTAAGTAACCTGATTCTACTTCCAACTTGTTTCTAGAGTAACCCTGTTTCTATTTGTGGCCGCCTCTCTTTTGAGTCTCTGACTTTTTTTGATTTGGTTGACACGAGAATGAAGCGGTCTGATTTTTCCCACTGACGAGATATTTGCACACACAACAGCGGTTATAGAGATGCTCTGAGAAGCTTTAGAACTTCGTGACCACCGATTGACTTCATATGTCATTTTTTCTATGGATGAAATGGACGACATTGACAGCATATTACATTTTTCTACTTAGAAAATGAACCACAGAAAAATCTTCAAAATGTCGGTCAAAACATTAGAACCGACAGAAAACGAAGTCTGCGAATGTCAATTTTGATGAGTTAAGATAGAACGTAGAAACACATTCGCAATGTCTGCACGAACAGTAAAGCCACTTTAAGGATCGTTTAGATTTGCAATTAAAAATTGCACTCAAGTTGAATAAAACAAGACTGCTAATCTGTAATGCATTAAAACAAACGAGAAAGAAATCCTTTCATGTCCAAGAAATTCGAATTCGAAATACCACGGCTTGCCCTCATACTAGAGTCACTTCGTGATAAAGGCACACATTTTTCTGTCATCAAGAACATTTCTTAAATTTACAAAATTTGGGCTGTCTTGCCAACATTACGACCAATAACGAAAGTTTGATAATTGGAGAGTTCCACCATGAAAGCAAGTTGAAAATGAACAACGAACACTTATTTTATTCCCTGGCACGCTTCATTTGTGGCTGCAATACAACTAGAAGCTTCACTGAAAGGAACTAGTACCCCACACCAGTAAGTGTATTTAATGAAATTGCACATCCGTCGATCTATTTGGTATATTATACCATGCATTCAGTTAGGAGTGAAAAAAGATAGACCAGCGCGTCTAACATCAATCACGGCGCTAAAGAAAAGTCACTAGATGAAATGCTTTGTTTCGAGTCTCTTTTGTTTAGGAGTTCCCTGTTTCTATTTTTGGAAGCCCCTCATTTGACGCTCTGACTATTTTTGATTTGGTTGACCCGAGAATGAAGCGGCATGATATTTCCCATTGACAAGATAATTAATGACAAATCTAGTGATAATTAGTGACTAGTGTCATAACAAATCAGGTGGCTTTCAATGCGCATCATGCCTTGAGCTCAGGAATTCCAAAGTTCTCCATTCGTAATCTTAAGTGAGCCCATTGTCGTGGTCGTACGTCGTCCCAAATGACTAGGGGAAATCCTGTATTTTATTATTTTTTTCTGGAGACAAAAAGGACACGGTATTGAGTATCACTTATTTGTCGTACAGCACACACTGTATAGCGTATCATGTACATACAGTACATACACAGTACAGCACATACTGTATAGCGTATCATGTACATACAGTACATATACAGTACAGCACACACTGTCTAGCGTATCATGTATATACAGTACATATACATTACAGCACATACTGTATAGCGTATCATGTACATACAGTACATATACAGTACAGCACACACTGTCTAGCGTATCATGTATATACAGTACATATACAGTACAGCACATACTGTCTAGCGTATCATGTATATACAGTACATATACAGTACAGCACATACTGTATAGCGTATCATGTACATACAGTACATATACAGTACAGCACACACTGTCTAGCGTATCATGTACATACAGTACATATACAGTACAGCACACACTGTCTAGCGTATCATGTACATACAGTACATATACAGTACAGCACATACTGTCTAGCGTATCATGTACATACAGTACATATACAGTACAGCACACACTGTATGGCGTATCATGTACATACAGTACATATACAGTACAGCACACACTGTATGGCGTATCATGTACATACAGTACATATACAGTACAGCACATACTGTATAGCGTATCATGTATATACAGTACACACGCGTACTATCTTGTACCATGCAGTCCAGCACTAGTCATCACGCAGCAGACATTGGTGAATTAGAGACAATTTGCTTGCGACAGAAAAGCTCTCAATTGTCTGGACCTCCTTTGCGGTAAACGCAGCAATGAAGTTCAGAAATTTGTTACATGAAGTTGATGATATAGCTTGCATTTTACAAACTGCAGTTTAATTAACTTTCTCTTACTCGTAAGCCCGTTGTGTATTGAATCAGAATATAAGTCCCGTATATCCTGACAACATTTGAAATCCTGGCAGGTTTTCTAACACATCGATTTTGAGTAAAGAATTACATAATTTTCTGCTTTCTTCTAAAAACTAAACGGCTGTGTGCCAGACGCTATACGGGCAATTAAAAAACCCAGAATCTCGGTGATTTCTTTATCCAGGCACTCATTGTCGCACCATTACCATATGTGAGTAGTATATCCTAATACGCTGCAAATGTATTTTCAATTGGTGTGCAAACATTGCATTAAAAACGCACATAAAATTAGAGTGACATGCTCCAAACTCTGGCAGTAGAATTAGAATTTAATTTTGATAAAATGTCTGAAAAAAACAGTCAAAATCAGCAAAAATAATTAACCCTAATTTTATCTCAAGTCTCTGATCGTTCCACTATTTTGAAATTTCCAACATATTCACTACTTTTAATTCAACTTCTATTCATTTTCTGTCAAGTTTCTTAATTTCCAATCATTTCCTCGTCAGTAAAGTTTGGTGCGCGCTAACGCAGTCTCGTAAGAAGTTTGAGACGAAGTATTTCGTTTGGTGATTAGAGCACGCGAGAGTCTCGAGCTCCAAACGGATCGAAGTCAATGTAAAGCATCTGCAAGTACGCAGAGTTGAAGCCTTATCAGACGATCTTCAGATCGATTTCCCCTCACAATTTATAATAATAAAAACCATTAGGACAATCTTCTTGTACCCATTGAATTCGTCTCGTTTAATTACTTATCACTGAAGCCTTTCATTCGTAAGAACGCAGAGCTCCATGTGTTCGTGCGAGGTCTTTTGTTTGCCAGTAATTAAGACAATCAAGTTCTGGCACTGGAAGCGATCGATGGCAGGGAGAGGTGGAGCTGATATTCTCAAGGCTTAAGACCTGACAAGAGAGTGAAGGTTCTTTGAGTTGATAAAGTGCTATTGAAATACAATCCTATCAGAGAAATCTCCCTCACACTCAACACTCCCTTCAACAGGTAGGTGTGGTTAACAGCGTTGTGCTGTTTGTTCAGCCGCAGCAGTTGAAACTGCCCCGTCCAAAACACGGTCTTGAATTACCTGACTCCTACAGATGAACAGATCCACTGACTCCTACAGATGAATACAAATATAGAACTCATCGGGAGAGTTATAAATATTACGTTTTTATTGAGTTATGTATCTAGCTAGAGGTAGGCGGTGACAAACTTTTATAGCACATGCCTGAGAATATCGCGTCACTTAGGAGCGCCAGAATGTACGAGAAATGGACAAAAATTTCTAAAAAAAGAGGAGTGTATGTTCAGTTGCTCATCTTTGTATGCGGTGACGTGTTGCACCACAGCAGGTGCTGGCTCAAACTTAAAGTAAATGTTATCCAAACTGTAAGAGAAGGTTATCCAACCACAATGTTTTTCAAATGGTCAGCATGTGAGGCGTCCATCCTGCAGCTTGTTGCATTTCTTGGTTAAGGATTAATTACTGCGACATTTCGTAACTCTATTTACATTTTTACGTTATACAAGTATACTGGCTCTATAATATTGCAGGAAGATAAACATGGTGTAGCTTTTCTCCTGTGACTTACATGAGCGTCATTTACCAATTTAAACAATTTGTGCAATTCAATTGTTTAAATTGTGAACAATTTAACATTTAAACATTTATTTAACAATTTATAAGATTAAATTGCTTAAATTGTTAAATAAAACGTTGTATAAATGTTTAAATTGTTAACACGTCATAAACATGAGTTATCGTGAAGATCAGCTCCACACAACTCCAGCACCACACCCAACTCCAGCACAGCTCCACACAACTCCAGCACCACACCCAACTCCAGCACAGCTCCACACAACTCCAGCGCCACACCCAACTCCCAAATGCTTGCGATTTTGTTGTCTTTTCTGGATCGTTCAGTTCAGAGGCATTGATAGAGATGCATGCAGCAGGGAACTGCGGTCAGCAGTAAAACTGAGACAGATATAGAAGTTATAACAAGTCTTGTTATGTGTGTGTTGGTGCCATTAACGTTCGAAGAAACTCTTCGCTGCTGAATAGAAGACACAGCATTCAACAGCCTTTGAATAAAAGGTATTTTTGCAATTCCGAGATTGAAAATTTTGATGATTATTAATTGGTCCCTGGGTTTTAATGCACCTCCATAGCCTTTGAATAAATGGTATTTTTGCAATTCCGTGATTTCAAATTCTGGACGATTATGAATTGGTTTTAGAGTTTTAATGCATCTACGTGAACGGTTCTTCAGTGTCAGAGGGAACCTCTGATTTCAGCAGAGAACCTGGCTCTTCATGCTTTTCAAACACCTCACTTTTAGGGAAATCCGCAGGTAAGGCCTATCGCTTAAAAGAATGTGAAATCTCATTATAAAGAACTTCGATATTTAAAGAAAAGCCTTGCAACTTGCACTGAACTTTGCTCGTTGAAGCCCTCGCTCGGAGGTGCCTCTTAGATCTCCTTTCTTGCACGAGACTCGGCCGTACCTGTTCCAAAGCCTTCTGATCAGCAGCCTTTTTCTACGGTGATTATTTTATTAAATCAGTTCCGATCATATTCTGAAGTTTCTTGTTCTTTGAGGATCATGCTAATTGGCTCCACTCTTCGGAATTTATTTTTCACTGGGCTTGAAAGTTTGCATGAGTTCTTGTTGAGAATTTTGAACATTAGATATTTCCCTAGCTTTATTTAAATACCAACCAATATGAATGATATTGTATTGAAGGATACTTTCATTCAAGTGCGCTACAACAACTACACATAAAGCTCTTTTATCGATTAGAAGATCTGCGTTCAGAAACTTCTGTTCTCAATGCTTCCTGCTTTTATTTTCATAATTCTCCAGCATTCAACGTCTTCAACGTCTTCAGACTTGAAATTTAAAATTTTATGTGCATAAGTTTTCAAATAAATTTGCCCTGTTCTCCAACGAATGACACTTTCAGAAAGCAAAACACAAGAAAAATAAATACCTCATGAAAATACGAAAATATTCAGGTGCCAACAGAACTATAAATGGGCCAATTGCAAAGAAAAGACAAAACCGCGCATAACTTGCAGTCTTAAAAGTGGTCCGTTTAAAGTTCTCCGTGACTAGAGAATAAAAACCTATCCTATCATTGCCCTGTCGTTCGCTTCCAAATTATTGGCAGTGATTGTGTTGTAAAAAAGAATTCAATTCTATACGTATCATTATAAGTGCGCCCTCAAATGAAGCAGAAATCTACCTGAAATATCTGAGGGGAATGTATGAGATAAGTTCGAGGAACTCGTATCCCCTTAGCTCGATACAGAAATCTATTCCATAATTCAACGGTAGAGGGGATACAACCAAGTACCTTCGTAAAAACTACGCTATTTATGATTTAATTAATAATTAATATGCATAACTACCACGTGTTTCAGAATTTAGTTCAAGTTCACATAAGCAAATTTTCAGGTTTTCAAGTGCTCAACACGGCAATCTTACTTTATTAGTGTGATGTGTCCCTGACAAAGAGAAAAATGAGTAATTTGCAATTCCGTAAGAACACCACATTTGGAGGAACGTAAGAACATCACATTTGGAGGAACGCAAGAACACCACATTTGGAGGAACGTAAGAACACCACATTTGGAGGAACGTAAGAACACCACATTTGGAGGAACGTAAGAACACCACATTTGGAGGAACGTAAGAACACCACATTTGGAGGAACGTAAGAACACCACATTTGGAGGAACGCAAGAACACCACATTTGGAGGAACGTAAGAACACCACATTTGGAGGAACGTAAGAACACCACATTTGGAGGAACGTAAGAACACCACATTTGGAGGAACTGGCAGAAAGTTACACGATGGTTCCAATTTGGCCTGTGATGCTTGCAATGCTCCGTAGCATCGCCTGCGCCAGGGAGCCACGGCTCTGAGTTCCGTGCGTCTGTAGCGCTATTGTCCGGCGTTCTCGAAATTGGAGCAACAACGACATCGATTCAGCAGAATAACTGCAGTCAAACGACGAGCTTCTGACTCTGATCATCGGAAAGTAGATTCAGTTTCACAAAGAAGTGTGTGCTTCATTCAAGAAAACTGCTACGACGACGGAACAAAATCTAATCTCCGATATGCGATAAAAATGCGAGACTAAATTGTACTTCGATGTGAAGAATGTGGAGACTGCTGCCAGCCCTCATGTGGGAGCTCTTCAGAATTAATATTTCGGCAGAGAAACGTGTAGGATCCGGTGTGATTCTAGCACTTTTGAAGAATCTTTCTGCAATTTTGCACCCAAAATAATTTTTGCTTCTAATTCGAAAAGTGCCAACATGTCGATTGAAGACAATGAAATCCTTGAAATAATTTAATCGGAGTTGTCATTAACACCTTAGACTCGAGTTCATAAGTTTCAGAATTGAAACGAGAAATTTGTCTTCTGCAAATGCGATTCACTTTTACCATAATGCGTTGTTCTAATATTTTCTAATTTTTTGCTTCATGGCTCATCAAACTCTACAATGGATGGGACTTGAGACATAATAAGGAAATACATTCTCTCATTATTGATGCGTTTCATGAAGCCTGATGTCATACTTGTATCGATGAGTAAGAATGGAAGCAACTTACCACTCTTGAGAAATAATTACGTAGGTTCAACTCACAGCTATTAAGGCAGAACAAAGAGATTTATAATAACATGATTTTAAAACCACCCTGAAGATTTTCCATTGACGAAGTTTGCAATTACGAAGTGACAGAAGAAAAATACGAGCACATTATCCGTGTCAAAACCTAAGGAACATTTCAAGTGCCCTAATGAGAGCACATGAATTGATCAAGCAAATTAAGAACACAATTGATGGCAAAGTAAGAAAATCGATGAGGTCACTTATTCATGAGCCTTGCTCGTGTGTACTTCAGTTGTGCATTTGTTGGCCCGACCCTTCATTTCTGGATGCCAGTGTTTCCCATCTGGTGATCAGTGCGTCACCGCTTGATGTCACCATTTCATATATGTAGATATTAGGCTTGATGTCACTATTTCAAATATGTAGATATTAGGCTTGATATCACTATTTCAAATATGTATATATTAGGCTTGATATCACTATTTCAAATATGTATATATTAGGCTTGAAATCACTATTTCAAATTTGTAGATATTTGGCTTGATATCACTATTTCAAATTTGTAGATATTTGGCTTGATATCACTATTTTAAGTTTGTAGATATTAGGCTCGATATCACTATTTCAATTGTGTAGATATTACGCTTGATTTCACTATTTCAAATAGATATCACGCTTGATATCACGATTTCAAATACAAATCACGCTTGATCTGACTATTGCAAAAAAATACCTCGCTTGATATTACTATTTCATAAATATTTCATCTCATCTGCTTTCGCATCTGTTTTGTTCTCTCACCAAATTTCAGTAACTACATATTACTAAGGCTGATTACCCTTTTTTACCTCATACGCCCGGGAAGTTAATGTTGTAATTATACCATTTTAATGCAATACTTTATTAATACAATAATAATGCTTTCACACATTGTACAATGATTTTCACGATCACAGCTTCATTCTCTCTCAATTTTCCTCTCATGTGCCCTTGCAATTTTTCACGCAGAGGATCATTTATATTCTTTTTTTCTTCATTAGTCACTGAGCATCTAATTCAACGCATAATGAGCCATCATTTGCAATAGTCCTTTACACCAATTTTCATTTTCACCAATTTTCATTTGTTCGTTTACTTGGTTCTCCACTACGGCATATTTTTTGCCCCAGGGTTTTCTTTGTGCATAATTCCTCATTTAAATTCGCTCTGTGCAGCATCCTTGAAGCCATAGACCACTAAATTTGTTGGTTCCTTAATTTTTATCTGTCTTTCTCCCTTTCAAACGCCACCCCCCCTTCCCCCTCCCCGCTCTCCTCCTCTTTCCGGCGGTCGCATTTCACGATTTTTCGGCCCATTTCGCACTCCTAATCTCACCTCCAGCTCTCCTCAATTGAGTAGCCTCTATTTATTACATGCGGTAACCCTAATTTATGGCTCATTTTCATTCCCTCCAATTTGCCTTAATTCTATCAAGCCAAGATCGTTCTTTTTGTGCGTACATGCGCGTGATGTGAAGCTAGATTACAGGTGCCTGCAAATGTACACAAAAATAATTGAGGTGAACGGAACTGAAACGATGTAATTACAAGTATTTTACACATAAGAACTACAAAGTTTTTCAAACGATACTCACCTTTCGTTATGAAGCAAGAGTTTTCTAACTACTTTAAAGGATAGTTGGTATTAATTTTATGAATGATGATAAAAGAACCTCTTAGCCCTAAAACCCACTCATTCAATCAATATTGTTAGCAGTATTTATTGCAGTGCAGATTTATAAAGCTCTCTGTGTGAAATATTTGGGACAAATTAATTGCATTTGACTTGCCTTTGTTGCATGACGTTAAATTTCGTTGAAATTTGATGCTTTGAGCAAATTTCAGTGCGAGTTGATGTTGAAATTTCGGTTGCTGTCACTCATTTAATTTCGAGCCTCAGAGTTCTGTGTTCGTCGTCACAACAATTGTGCTCATTCGTTGGTGTTCATAAAGTGAGCAAAGCTCAGGCTTGGATAAAATAATTATGTTGCTTAAGTTAAGTAATTATGTTGCCTAATTATGTTAATAATTAAAATTGATGTTGCTTAAGTGACAAGCTTGCATCTAAAATGGCAAAATGAAACAACAAAAATAAGTCAGCATCTGAAATAAAAACACAGAATTTGATTAAAAAAAATGTTGCGAAAAAGAAAGCTTATATCCTGATTGAAGGATATAAAGTGTCAAAAATTGCATTGCTTAAGTGACAAGCTTGCATCTAAAAGGGTAAAGTAAAACGACAAAAATAAAGTGATCTTTAAAAACATTCAAAATTTGATGCAAAAAAACATTACGTAAAAGAAACTCAAAAAAACAATTGCAGAAGAGTTTATGACAAGTAAAACACACTGAGCTTCAGACGTTAGTGTGTCTGCCCATCCAGCCCCACCGACACTCGCTCTGCTCAAGTCTGACTCGAGTGGCAAGAGCGAATTTCACGAAAATCGTTTCGTTGTCTCTGATATTGCAAATCTCATTTACGAGTCTTCGTGTGTATCGTGTGAATTGTTAACTTCGCGCTTGAACTCGGAAACTAATTTAGCAGAGAAATTCAATGTTGGAAACTACTTAATATTCGAAATTCGTGGAAATATATACGACAATTTGCGGAAACCGTGCAGTGAACTCACACTAGGCCTCCGCAAATTGGGGGCAGCGTCAGACTTGACACTTTGACCTCGACGTGAGCCACCGGTGGTACACGGTGGGAATTTTCAAAATGCTGCTGACCGACCAGTAGTCACACACTTAATTTCAATAAATGCTTAACCAAACCTAAATGAAGGCATTATCCAGTTAATATTCGCTAATTTAAAAATTGCTTACTACAGTAATTATTTTTGACTTTTAATTTGAGTTGAATGTTGAACTTCAGTTTTATCTGCCGCAGTCAAAGTGTTGAGGTTGACTCTCCCTCCTGATCGCTCGTACAGACGACCACAAACTCAGCGAATCAATTTCAACACGCAAACTAATTTCTACACAGTTTCTCACAATGATAATTATAATACTGATGGACCTGCGGAGTGAGGATACAATTGAAGTATTCTTACTGAGTAAATTGTTCAAAACAGTTTGGAAATTTTGAGGATGAGTTTTATGCATGAAATATTTTTGGTCTATTTTAACTGATTGCTAAATATGATTGTACGTTTTACTGCACAATATTATTCAAATTCATGTTTGATTACGTATTGGAATTGTAAATGCTCTCTTTGTAAAAAACAAAAAATGAACTTGCATGACTTTGTATCGGAAAATCACAAAATTTGTTCATAAAAACCGAGTTTAATTTTTTACGGAAATTGCTAGGACGTGAATTCACTTTGTGGAAATTGAAATAAAAATTTTGGTCGTTGTCCACTTTGAAATACTTGAAACGGAATCGATGAGCATCTGTTTTATGCTGTCCTTGAGAGTGTACAAACATGACATTTACCACACACATCTGGTGGGTAGCGCGATCGACTGTGCGACACGTGAGTGCATACGCTTAAATTTTCATAAAAATTGTGGACATTATATCGGTTGCAATGATAAAATAACTATAGGTTATTTATTTTTTGGGAACAAACAGCATTATACTGCATCCCAATGCTTAAAGAAAGATGAAATTTATTGATGTTTGGGTGGACTTCTCCGCTTTCGTTTCTATATATTACGTCAATATTTCCAAACATTACGTCAAAACAAACACAATTTGCAATGATCTGATCACAATGTCAGGTTTCATGTACCTTAGCACCTTTTCGTATGTTGAAGAAGCTATAGCATGCCTCATAACCTGCAAATCTCCATGTGATCTCAACTGTATTGGTCGGCTTACAAAAATGGGAAATATTATGAGAAATTTCTCCTCGAACTGGGAAGGTCAATTTAACTGTTATTCATACACACAGAATTGAAGTTTGTTTAAGTATTCTTCAGCGACAGGTCCGTTGAAGTTATTGATCGAAACCACAATTTATCAGGCATGTAAGTCTAAAATAAGGTGCTTATGTACTGATCAACTTTCAACAGTTTGACGTTTCCAAGTATTTCTAAAGTTTGATCTGTAATTTTCATGTCACGAATACGGATGCAAATCATGTAAGTATCAACTCAGATTGTGTGTGTTGTAGTTTTCAACCCCAGACTCTGTTGAATAAAGATAACGTGATTCAAAAAATAAAACATTAGAAGCTGAAGACCGTAATTCACTTGCGAACACCGTATAACTGAGACAACTATTGATTAGGAATCACAATCCAGTAAAATTGAAATATTGAAACCAAATATGGAAACACAAGTAAAAATCATGAACCCCATTGTCTCGAGGATTACTAAAGAAAGAAAGACTAAAATCTGTCCTGAAGGAGCACTGGAGAGCCGAGCCTCTGCTGAATTCTATTGATAGCCGTTGTGGAGGCTCAGTATTGAATTTAATACACCCTTAATCCGCTTGTTCATTTTGCATTCGCTGGGGATTAGTCTCGAATTCAATCAAACTGAAATATTAAAAGATGTAACTCCCTCTGGATCTCATTCCAGCAGTTGATAACATTCTTTTTGTACGATCAGAATAAGCATCACAGATCGCTGTGATCAACAGCCAACAAGGATTACACTTCACACAGCGATAGTGATATTATTCCAACGAATGTTTGCGAAAAGCAGAGCACTGGTTTGATACTCGAGAGAGCTGTAGAACATTAGTTCGCAGGCGACGTATACACGAGAGAGCGCTTTCAGTTGGCGAACATTGGCTCCGTTAGAATGTACAATGAATTGTTTGCTCGACCGGGCATTGCAACATGGCCGGGTTCGTCCTAATATTCTGGTGAAATTGTTCAGTCTAGCACTTCCAGCGTTGGATTAGCACTGAGACTTGCGCGGGACTGATGAAATGATCTTTCAAAATCTGGTATGAGCAGGTGAGAAATTTTGAAAAATCGGTTTGCTTGGAAAGGCTATTTTGTGAACGCCTGATTTTTCAATTCATGCATAACAAGTTTTGAAGGAGACTTGGGAAACTTTTCTTACTTCACCCGAAAGAAATTATACCTCGTTTTCCGATTATTTTGGAAATCAAAAATGTAAATTTAAAAATAATATGAGGAGGCAAATATGAAACTTTTTCTTACTTCAGCTGCGATAAAGTATACCTCATTTTCCAATTATGTAGGTAATCAAAAATGTAACTGTCAGAAAAACATGAGAGCTTCTAGCACTTGTTTAGCCCGTATTGATTGAAAAAATTCAAATCTCAGTTGACCACACGCTTCATGGCCGAAATTACGTGTGTCTGTTGAAACGCAGCAGAAATGCGGTAGAATGTATCATAGTGTACCACCAATAGTTTACGTACCTAGGCCGCACCCAAAAAAGAAATCTTTAAGAGTGGAAGTCTTTGTTGAATTATGAGATAAGTTGGGCGCTACCAAAATACTCAGCTTGAAAAAGTACAGAACTTTTAACAGCACACGCACTTTTCGTCGGTACACATGTAAAAAAAACCTCAGCTTTAAAAAGAACAAAACTTTTCGTTTCTTTTCTTTTCTTATGTACTTTTCTTTTCGAAAAAGTACAAAACTTTTCGTGGGTACACATGCACCGCGACATTGGAGATAAGCTCGACCTACACAATATTTTAAAAGTCATGAAGTTGAATGGCAAACTCACCCAGTTAAATAATGCAGCTCCTTTGTCTGCGCGCTCACATGAAGATGGACTTGGAACGGATTGGAATTAACTTTTTTAATTCAAGAAGAGCCAGGACAAGAGTTGGAGTTCACGGCAGAAGTTTGTAAAGCCAAGTGGATGATGAGCTCAGATGATTAAAAAAATTTAGGCTTAAAACAAAAGTGTTTTCTCTCCGATGTGTGCAACTGAGAGTAGAATTTGGAGCAGAGATTTTTTGAACTGGTTAAATATGCAGGAATTTATGAGCCAAATGAAGAGTAAAATTCTCAGAGCATACTTCGCTGTAGATGTAAGAGCACTACCATCACAGGATTGCTACTTCCCTGATGCTTATTTAAGAAGATATTGCCTGAGAACAAAAAGTGGAAGAATCGGTGTAAAACATTCAATTCACTGAAATATACAGTACAACACGTTAAGCTCGCAAAAGATAAATAAAATAGACAGAGCAAAAACAAAACAACAGGAAAGAGTCCCTCTACTCAACTCCTAAATTGAAATTTAACTTCTAAATGGAAATGAAAACTCTTTCATTTAACTCCAAATTAATTAATTAAAACTTATCTTCTATATGCGAGTGAAAACTTGGAACTACATCGTAAGAACAATAATACATCGACGAGCTTTGTGATTCATTAGAGCGATATACTGAACAACAAATCTATACTACAATAAGAACCGCTTCCGTCTGTCCGCAGCCAGCCGAAAGTGTGTGATGAGCGTATCTGTGATACGGGCCGTGCGCACTCGGCCTCATCAACTCTCAAGAGATGGATTTTTTTTATTTTTCACGGCCTTTCTTTCATTTCGCCTTCTTTCTTATTTCAAATAATGGGGGGTGGACTACATAGTTAAGAATAATACATCAACGAGCTTGTTGGTTGTTGTAAGAGATCATCTGAGCAACAAATTATAAAGATGCGGTTAAATGAATTAGACGGCCGCGAAAAGTAATTTAAGCCGACGCAGAGTACAACGGCAGCTCTCGAGCAGGCTGGGAATATGAACAAAGTTGAGGGCGGAGTGCTTCACAGGGACTTTTGTGAGGCCCGACGGCTCCCTAATTAATTGTTGTACCACGCGACCTGACAGCTGCTGTGATGCATGGCTCGATCCTGTGCTCAGCCAGTGCAAGCTTTCACCAAAAATAGATGAAGAGAAAAATTGGACCAGCCTACGGCCCATTTCCGCCTGCTTTGGCCGAGTTAGTCGGGATAGAGCGCAAGTTACGGGACTTGTATTTCGTAACTACTTCTTCGACTGCGTTTCGTTAATGGCGTGTGTGTACAACGTGAACTTAATGTTTCTGCTGGTGTTTTAGAATCTGCGCACCTGGCGATTTGTGCCATCATTGATGTTTAATTTACCAAGTCTCTCATTTCTGCTCACAGAGAAGCATCCGTACACAGTACACTGTATAATTCAGTGAGTTTTTGAAACTGCAGTTTACGTTACAGATGAGTCGATTGTTCAAATTGTACTTTATGAAAAGAATAATACTTCATCGAGCTTGGGGATAGATAGGAGCGATAATTTGAACAATAGATTATGTAATAAGAGCGATTAAATTTCCTGGCCGTTGAGCAAAGATATTGAAGCTCATGCAGTTGTAACCACTACATCGCAGAGTTCGTTTCTTTATAGCTAAAGATAGATTTTTCTCAACTTTGTTTGCGAAAACACACTTTACACAAGCGACCCTTCACATGACTCATCAACCCCTTCGATGCTTCACAGGGTGGCGCAAAGTATTGCTTGTACTCGTGTGCCAGAAATGGGGCATCAAGAGGGCCGAATGCCACGAAATGGACAATTCATAAAACGTATTTCCAGGTTGACACAATAAGTTATTTGGCCCAGATTCTTATGCTATCAATTTCACTTTTAAGTGTTGTAAATTTTATCATTTTCTTAACTCGCTTTCAATAAACGCGAGCATCCCCAGTCAAACGTTTTCGACGCCTGCATGCATGTTTTTCACCGCCTAAGCGATTTGAGCGATTAAATCGCTTAGGCGGCGAAAAACATGTATACAGGCGGTGAAAAAGTTAGACTGGGTCCTTGCGAGTGAAGTGTGAATTTATTTCTACCACGCTCGCTTACCGTCATGGTAAATTTCAGACTCCTTATTTTTCTGTGCGCCCAAAAAAGAAGTTTTCATCAATTGATCTGAACGAAAGGAATTTTTAACCTCAAAAAAATTACTTTGCTGAGCTCGATACTATTTTTGTAATCGTTTAATCCAGTTCCAAGTTTTTACGCATTCGTACCATGGCCGATCTTAATCCGCATTTGTACTTAAACCGTAATTCCTCAAAACAAATTTTGCCTCAATGTTAAAAATATTTCTGATTGAAGTCATTTTGATTAGAGTTGATGATTTGAGTGCATTTTAGCTAATTGAGATAATTTCGAGAGCGCTCTGTATTTAATTAGATTGAGGTTCCTGTTGCTCTGTAGTAAAGCCGAATTTGTCGGATCCAGAGCGGTATTTGGCTAGCGTGCGCTTGGAGGCATAAAAGTCCCAGAGAAAAGGACTGTTCAAAAGCTCGCCGGTGGTTGCATTTTAATGGGGCATTTTTATACGGGCGGATAATATCGCAGCTTCCGGGGATAGGCATTAATAATGGAAGAGACGAGGCAAAATGCGACAGCAAACACGGCTCTGGTGCCGCACGACAGGCAGTCCAGAGACGCTCCCTAAAAAGTCTTTAAAAAAACTTTTTACTTCTGAGTGATGAGTGAGCCTCTCTGCCGCAAGGAATGTGGGACAAATAAAGAACCGTGGAGTGATTTCATTCCTATTGAATTATGGATGGTGTTGTTGGACGGTAGCACTCTCTGCTTCTCTTCACTGCAGCTGGATCTATGTATGATCGGACTGCTGCAGGCCTCGTCTCATATCGAATTCTTGCATCGAAAAAAAAAGAAATTTTGTACCTAGGGCTAGAGGCTTGACGCTAATTCATACACAACTACAATGGAAAATACTTTTCAAGTACTCTCAAGTATCTCATGTGAGTCTCATATTTTTTTTTCCTTATTATAAATTAGCAGTGCATTTTATTCACCCATTTTCCCACCTATGTTTTACGTTCTATTCCGTGTCGCTCTGTACTAGTTCGAACCAACACATTTAAATCAGGACTTTTTATTTCAAATGCATTTTTTTGCGTAGGAATGGCAAGGAGTGATTACGATATAATCATTGAAATACTTCGGCAAGTAGTTTCCCAAGTTGTGGCTCATCAAGAAACTTTTAAATAAACAGCCAATTTTGGTTCATGTGTGTTTTCTGCAGGCCTGAACTTTGCAATAGCGTACATGTCTAGAGCCCAGTTGCGTGAAGCATGCGACTATTCAAAGTTCTATCCAGTTTTACCCTAAAACAGATAAGCCAATTTGTTCTGAAATAATGGTTTTAGTCGTTGAGGATTTTACTTCGCAGCTGGGATACGTACATCGCAATTTTTTTATTCTTCTAATACTTTGTTAACATTTTAAAATTTTGAATTAAACCCAGTTTTAAATTAAATGTTGTCCAATAAGTATTATTGTCACGTTAATGTATATGACTCTCAGCTGCACATCACAGAAGAAATTATCATCTTATAAGGAAGTCCAAACCGCAACGTTTGGTGGGCACCAAGCTGGGTAGGGTCTTCAGTGAGAGAGAATCAAACAAGCTTTTCCCGACCGATCAAACTAAAATTAAACCTAGATGGCTGCACGGTGCATTATCGGGAGCAAGTAGAGCAGGTATTCATATTCAGAACATCTCTTGAACCATGCAATTCATCCATGCCCAATGTTTAGCACTCTGTACATTATCGCTCATTGGCAAGAACACCGTTATTCCCCAAAATTTGGGAAAATTGATTTATCCGTACTGTAAAATTCGCCATTATGTTATACAATTAAACTCCTCTGAAAAGTTCATAATATTTATTTACTGTTTTTATTGTGCGTCCTTTTTTGTTGATTTAGTGTAATGTTTTTTACTCTTTGTTAAATGCATGGTATATTTTCAGGAACGAACTAGTAACATGTTTAAACAAGCAAATAAAAATGTGCACAACATATCTTCCTGCTGGAATGTGTTAATGTACTTGTTCTATTTCAGTTTGATGCATATTCTTATACGTAGGAAAATGAATCTTTCATTTAAATATTGAGTATATCATGTTTTCACTAGGACTAAGAAGGCGCACCCAAAGCGACGTTCGGTTCAGGGCAGGGAGTATCTCTGATGTTCTCTCAGAGATAAAATTTGCGTAGGAAAAATAAAGTCTCACAGCTGGAGACCTGTCAGCCAAATCTGCATACGCAGACAACAAAAAACTTGGAACGTAAATAGAAACTGAAGCTCTCTCCCTTGGTGTTTTCAGTTCTTTTGTAGTTTTGTGAGTTCACCTTTTGTTTCGATGTCAGCCTATCGGGTGTCCGGTCTGACATCCTGCACAGCGCTGAGGGCTGTCCGTTAGTCTCCCTCTTACATGTGCATTTACATATTTTTTGTTTCGAAACTCAATGTGGCAAATTGTTAGCTGATGGAGCCATCTCCATAAATGCTTGATTCTTAATAGAAGATAAATAATTTATGCTTTTTGTTAGTGTATTCTTTGTGTCGATGGAGTTAACAAAAATGTTCAAGATTACTCACTGTGTCGGGAGCTGATGGAGTCATCTCCATAAATGCTTGATTGTTAGTGAAAGATAAATAAATAATTTAGTTTTTTGTTGGTGTAATCATTGTGCCGATGGATTTAACAAAATATTCGAGATTATATCAGGGCAATATAAGTCCTGCAACCATTTCTAACAGTTTTTGATATATTTAAACTTCCGTCACAAGTCCTGCCTGGAGATTGGAAGCGATTTTTTTTCAGCTTCACATCCTGATGACTTTTTGTCCTTCGTTTACCACGCAACCATTAAGAAAGTCATTCACTCGGATACCGGTAAATTAATTTTTCATGTAACCTTAGAATGGAAACAAGAACAATATCTCTCTCCCCCACATTAATTCGCCCATTGAGAAATGAACCATTTGTCACACATCCAGGCAGTTGTGCAGAAAAGTTTTAGCTTGAACCTTTTAACGTCAGTATTTTTGCACTCATATTACCGTTGCTATGACCACCGTCATCAGACTTACTCCGTCATCAGGTAGTGACCGACATTAGAATGAGGAAGGAGCTGCCACTCGGCAGTGAACTCCAAAGAACACAACAGGGAACAAATTTAACAAGAAATACAACATATTATCGCTATTTTCATAGGTGGACCGAAAAGTCCTCCGGGGCGTTAAAGGATTAAGATATTGTACATGATTCATTACCTTTTTTAGTACAAGGATAAGCACGGCATTACTTCCTTGCGATGTACTGTATGGTAAGCAGGCGCATTGCAGCACCGAGTGCTACCGCAATGCTGGAGTCTCTGCCGCCTTCGCTGGGGAAGATTGAGCTGCTCTTCCATCACGAAGTTTCGGTGCTGCTGTAGCGGGCGGTCTACCGCACTATAGCATGAGATCTACCTCTAGCTAGTATTATAGCGTTAGGTCTACCACACTACAGCACGAGATCTACCACTAGCTAGAACTATAGCGTGAGGTCTACCACACTATAGCATGAGATCTACCTCTAGCTAGTACTGTAGCGTGAGGTTAGGTTACTAATGGATTTTACTTATTTCCATAAATTCTATTTAGCGATAAGAACTTAATTTGTACATCTCAAACTGCACCTGGGTAGGTGATACAAGGTGGTAGACCTCACGCTATAGTAGCGCCCAAGTTTCTATGTTGACGAGGATGAATAATTTCATCGATGGTGCATCTCTTGTTGCCTGTTTGCGCCATCAAATCAACAGAAAAGTTTGCAAGTTTAATTAGATGAATTCCGCCGTTTAAAGATGATTTGATATGATTAATCAATAGTGGAAACACTTAAAGAATTTTGATGACACCATATAAATGATTTAGAATCGAACATGTCACCAATACTCATTTGATGCTAGTCTTGCTTATGGACATCATCGTGTACAATTCTTTACATGCAGCTGTAATTTATAACATATTTAAGAGTATTTTTCTGAACGGTCGACGAATTTTACATAGGAAAAAGTGAAGATTCGTGTGTAAAAAGTTATTCATAAAAAGTGAAGATTTAACTCGAGTAGAAAAAGTTCTGCACAAAAAAGTGAAGATTTAACTCCTGAAGAAAAAGTTTTGTATAAAAAAGTGAAGGTTTAACTCCTGTAGAAAAAGTTCTGTATAAAAATTGAAGTTTTCTTTCGTTTTGAAAAAGTTTTTTATGAAAAAGGGAAGATTTAACTCTTGTAGAAATGGTTTTTATAAAAAAGCGAAGATTTTACTCGTGAATTAAAAGTTGTGCATGAATACTGAGGACGCTGCGATGCTAAGGCTTGGTTGCGTGTGAGCGCCGCTATGAGCGCGCAGCGCTTAAAGCAGATATCCTTCGCAGCTCTGGCCTGCCGACCTGTTGCGGCCACACTGCTTCTTACGCAACGTGCAAGTCCGCACACTGCCTCTTACGCAACGTGCAAGTCCGCACACTGCCTCTTACGCAACATGCAGGTCCG
>JACJUY010000390.1:152972-209185 GCA_014220935.1 Platorchestia sp. MABIK
GCACACTGCCTCTAACGCAACGTGCAAGTCCGCACAATGCCTCTTACGCAACGTGCAAGTCCGCACACTGCCTCTTACGCAACGTGCAAGTCTGCACAACCCTGCACTGTGCGAAGAATTTCATTCATTTTTGCCCAGCAGTTTGCTGCTTAAATGCCATTGAAGTGAAACATTGCTTTTATACACCCAACTTTTTCTTCACGAAATTGTGTATGTGTGAAATGCAATCATTTGTTCCTAATTGTGTTGGAATATTTTAGCAATCGTTGGCTTGTTTCGTTTAAGTATTTTGATGGTGACTATTTGGAGGGAAGGTCATCGAATGCTGCTGAACTTTTAACATTGGGTGGAAAATAATTCGCACAGCAACGCAAGAAAATAGTGGAAACTGTGAATGAGTTGCTGTGAGAAGTGAATAGATTTACCTTCGTTTACATTTCCGTCAATTGAGTAATTGCACAGTTCTTTTCCGAGCGCTTAGGTGGTACATTCCACTCAACACCCGAGAATTATTATGATAGTAAGAAATATTGTCTCAAATAATTTTAAGACGTAAATTTTGAAGGAATGCAGCCAAATAGAAATTTTCATTTTTTTTAAATGCTTAAACAATAAACAACAAAAGTTGAAACAATAGATATTATTCGTTTAATTGCTAATGTGGTCATATATTTAGGAGAGATCAAAATTAAATACTGTCACAGACTTTACCCCTCATTCTTTCTAAAAGATTCCTTTTTTCACGCTCTCTGCACCAAATTGTATCCAAACACACCAGTTTTATGCGAATTTTTCTTCGAGATTCCTTTTTTTCGAGCGTTTGACACCAAACTCCATCCCGATGCGCTGGCTCCGAAGGAGTTAGTTCGACATCTTCGCTTCTTCCTTTAGCTTCGAGGCCGCGTGAGAGCAGAGAGAGTGTGACGAGTGTGAGGGGCCCTCAGCTCGTGGAGACTAGCGTGAGCTGTGTGAATGGCAATCTTCAGAATTGGAGGTGATTCTACAGCCCTAAGAGTTGGAGGGGATTCTACAGTCCTCAGAGTTAGGGGCGATTCTACAGTCTTCAGAGTTGGAGGCGATTCTACAGTCCTGATTCTACAGTCCTCAGAGTTGGAGGCGATTCTAAAGTCATGATTCTACAGTCCTCAGAGTTGGAGACGATTCTACAGTCCTGATTCTACAGTTCTCACAGTTGGAGGCGATTCTAAAGTCCTGATTCTACAATCCTCACAGTTGAAGGCGATTCTAAAGTCCTGATTCTACACCTCACAGTTAGAGGGGATTCTGAAGTCTTAATTCTACAGCCCCCAGAGTTGGAGGCGAAGTCGGAACGCTCGTGAGCTGCGTGAATGACTTGCCAATTTACAGGCCTCGGAGTTGAAGGAAAAGTCGGAAAAATCTTGTGACTGCTACGAATTACACTAAAGTGACTGTAATCGCTGTTCTCTGTCAATACTGCCACTAACATGAAAAATTTGATATTAATTTCAATGTAGAGAGACAAGAGGTTGCGAATTGATGTAGTTTTTATCCAACATAACTGTGAGCTCTTCGGCATTCACGATTTTTTCTAACTCAAGCGAGTTGCATGGGCATCTATAATTATTTATAAACCGATAAAACTTACCAGTTTACGGAAACATTTTTAGTGCTGAGTAATATCTGAATCATTTTCTAGCTATTGATTGTAAGTAAATTCTGAATATATTTAGAATCATAAATATTCCCAACACTCTTCAAAAAGCTGTAACACCAAATGTTGACGAACTCGTAGGAAAATAGATTTCCGTCCCCTTAGAAAGGAGTGCAGTGTATCAGAAACATGGGAATATAGTAAGCCAATTACTGCTACAACTTTCTGCTTTCAATAAGTCGATTACTGCTTCAAGTTTCTGCTTACAAAAACTCGATTAATTTTTCTTCGGTAACCGAATTTTTTGACAGAATATTCCCATGTCGGTGCCTCATTATTGTCGCCATGTCGCAGCCTTCGATATATTGAATTTGCATCTCATTTCCATATTGCTGACTCATTTCATGGCCGTTCATCATTCAAAATGATGACTCTGTATCTCATGGCCGTTTCAAATTGATGGCCAATTCACTACATTGTTTATATCATTTATATTTTAAAATCTCGTCCCGTGGGAGTGCATCGTTGAAAATTATTTGCTTCATAATCCATTTCCAAATGAGTACTTCATGTTCTGCTCAGAGCAAATCCATTTAAGAAGCCAAATTATCTATTACCTTTGATGAAAAAGCCGTTGCGACAATCGAAACAAATTTTTATGGGTCTTACGCTCCCAATTACTGCCACGACAGCTTAAAGCGCGAGTTAAACGTGACATGCGTGGAAGAGAGTGAGGGGAAATGATAATTTCTGTGCAAAACCCATCAAAATATGACTGCGACTGGTAAAACTGGAGTTCCACATTCGACTCAAATTTAAAGTCCACTGTACTAGAAAACAATGTTGAAAGTAACTGACATTAACCGGATCACGCTTTCATTTAACTTTGATTTGGTATTTATCAAAATTGACAGTCAGCAACATTATGAAAATTACCTCCGTGTACCACCAGAGGCTCACGTCGCAGTCAAAGTGTTAAATTATCATGGTGAGTTAATTTCGGCATCGTGCCACTTTGTGGCATTGTGAAAATTATCATGGTAAGTTAATTTCGGCATCATGCCACTTTGTGGCATTGTGAAAATTATCATGGTAAGTTAATTTCGGCATCATGCCACTTTGTGGCATTGTGAAAAATTGTGCCTCTAGCAGCGATGACTTTGGCACAGTTGGATTTGTCCAATCGGGTCACAACTGAAGAGGAATGATGTAATTAGACGGTAATTCATGAGTTCCAAATCTTCGTGATCTATGGTCATCACAGTACACACGAAATGTGGGATAGAAGTTCGAGTTCGAAATGTAAGATTCCAGCATCATTACTAAAAAGTGCTTGCAAATTCAAATTGAGAAAGAAACTAGACTGAAGATAAAATTAGAGCTTTCGTCTTTTAATTGTGAAGAACACTGGAAATGTATAACAATCATGTACGTGCTTTCAATCCGATGCTCAGAATTAATATTTGGAGAGTTAACTGGGCATGCCTCGGTTAAAAGTTTAATTTTCCAGCAAGCGAATTTTACTCCCTGAGCTCGAGAAAATGATGATTTTCCCTGTAATCACATTCGCCAAATTTAGTTTGTATAAATGCTCGATTGCATGTATACATAATGAGGTGTGTGTGGCTCATAGCAAAAATTATAACCTTGTGTGTTTCGAGACGAATATACGTCCTACCGACATTTCGACTTCAATGACATGAACATCCTTCACGTAATACTAGTGTAAATAAAAATTTTACCTTCAATTTTCACAGAGTAACACGTCAAAAATGTTCAGATCTTGCCCCCACAAGAATAACAATCTTCCCGGTAGAAATAGCATAATAAATTACAAGAAATTCGTAGTTCTGGCGCAGCCACTTGGAGGCGTTTGCCTTCACCGATGAAATGCCGGTCAAATCTGTCAAATCTCATGCATTTGCGATGCAGCTTCCCCAAAAGGAGTCGAAAACATCGTCAATGGGCCTGATAAAGTCGCTCCAAAACATGAATGGGCTGCCACTCAAGCTAACGCGGGCGTCTCCAGCTTTCAGAAACAGTCTTTGCTCAACAAAATTCGAGCGACTCTTCTGAATACATTTTTATTCTGCCTTTTCTTACAGCTAGAGTTAGCATATGTTCCTGAATTTACTACTCCTGAATGTGTGTTATTCTGTTATTCAATCGTGAAATAATGATATACTTCTACCATAATTTCAGTCTAAGAGATATACCTCCCAATAAATAGCTGGGAGAGTACACAAAGGTTGCATGAATGAAGGATGTGGACGAGCTCTTAACGCTGGCAACTTAGCAGCATGTGTGAGATGTATGTCACCACATGTCCGATTTTGTCAGTATAGTTCAATGTTACACCTTGCACAGCAAGAAAACATTTTAATTTATTCCAAAATGTTCCCTTAATGAAAAATAAACACAAAAAAGAGCATAAATAGTGACTAAAAATACTCCCCGAAAATGGACTGGTGAAAGCTCTTTCACTTGTTCCAGTTCTTGTGTTTTGAATTTATCTCTTTCTTATTTAGAACATAGAAATTCTGAAGCTATGAATAAAGTCATGTAATACTCTTAGAGGTGCCATAAAACACCGGAGCAGGTCGACAAAATGCTAATCCAGTCCGCTGCATTATGCTGCTGAGACAACTTGAGCCGAAACTTCGCCCTGCTCTAAGCATGTGTTCATTTAATTATGCAGACAAACTCGCACTCAGGAGTTAACTTTTTTAAATTCATCCTCATGTGACGGCATAAAACTTGTCTCTCGTTGCCAAAATTTTAGTCTTGATGTTGATAGCTTCAATAATAATGAGAGTTTAAGGCAAACAATTTAAGAATTCCTGCTTGTGATGCAAAGGACCCATTCTACACTGATGCGAAAAATGAATTAATTTCTTCCCCTTTCGAGCTTGATTTTAACAAAAGGAGATTTGCGTACGTTAAATAATTAAGTGAATCTATTTATCGCGTTTGAGTTCGAGTCAAAAGAACGTCAGCTGGCTTTCACTGGCAGTGAGACGAGCGGCCGATGTCAGAATACCAATTGATTTTTGCCAGTTCCACGTTACTTGATTTTGGTCGAAGTTTGGTCATTTGAATCTATATTAAAGTAATTATGTGTAAAAGTTGTTCACCCATTTAGTAAGCATTTAAAACGCAGTGCCAGACAAATTTAGGTTATAATTTATTTTCATGAAAGATTTTTTGGAAAACCAAAATTAACCAAAACTTTCCATTTGTTGCGATCATCGCTCCCAGTTTACAGGATGTCAGATGGACTTCGCTAAAAATGTTTGGGAATGATAATTAAATTCCTACCATTTCGTTAATGTCAGGTGCACTTATCTAAACACACTTGAGAATAAATATTAAATTTTGTTACATTGATTGCTCATGGCTGGTTACATTTGAAATAAAGTTACTCATTTTACTTCTCCCGTTCCTCTCACATAAAAAGTTCGTCTGAAGTGCGCCAGCGGCTAAGAGTCTATTTGAAGCATTTTTTCTGAAAAACTTCTCCTCTGAATATCAAGTGAATTTCACATTTTAAAATTTCCTCATAGAACATTTTTCTCCCCTCACTTTCCTCATGCATAAAATGGTGCATTTAGAAATCAACTGCATTTTTCTAGCTAACATAAATCCAAGCGAAATAAATTTTTTAAAACCATCGCAGTGGTTACCACATTTTTCTGCAACACGTTAATTTACAATTGCTGTGTCACGACATACCAACATTTTCTCTTTTTTAAGGTAACGGAATTTCTCGAAAGATTCTGTCACGATATACAAAAATATTCTCTTTATAAAGTAGTAGAATTTCTTGAAAGATTCGCAGAGGAAGAAGCTCTCACAGCGACTTTTCTCACGATACTAAAATTTTTCGGTCCCGAGCCTGACTTCGTCCGGCTGCAATAGCGCACATTTTTATGCTTCAGGCGGTCCGGCCGGAAAAAAAAACTTGAAGCGAGACGCCCGTCTTGTCAGGGAAGAATTTAGCGCTGGAGAGCCGCACCACTTTCGCTCGGACGCGAAACTCATCGGACGTAGAAATAAATGTTGTATCGGTGATACTGGACAGAAATACTTCAACAGGGAGCAGAAACAAATGAAACTTCTGAATTGAAGACCTGATGCTCAGTTCAGCGGCTATTGTAGGCTTCTGAGGACTTCAATCACGGCAGAAGAAACGAGGTAGAGTCGTTTCTATGGGGGAAAATACACTTCCTCTTGTTCGGCTAGCAAATAGAACGGCTTTTTTTCAAACAAACTTAATAACATCACCATTGCAACATGCCGTTAGGCCAATAGTGGTGTCATATTTGAAGCTAGCAGTGTTGCCAGATGCAATATGAGCGCTGCTATTGGTTCGTTGCATGACTTCAGTATTGCCACACGGTCGACGCAAAAAAAGACTGTTTAGACCCTACCTTGTTTCTTGTACGGTGTGCTCAGTTCTCTGGCTCCGGCTTGTGTGTTTTCCGAGGACTTCAATGCAGGCTGAGAAACACCAGACTTGGACAGGGAAACTCTATTCTCGTAGAACAGCGATTCTTGACCTGGTTGGAGGTACTAAACCCAACAAGTTCCATGCATGCATTCATCGAACCCTTCGTAGTTGGAAAAATAAAGTAGGCTTTTTCTTTTTCAAATTCAAAACATATGTATTTAACCATATACTCTTTTAGTGCTCAAACTGTACCATGCCGAACCCACGTATTCGACTCACCAAACCCCTGGGGTTCGATCGAACCCAGGTTAAGAACCACTGTCGTAGAAGAATGTCAGTGTAGTTGCACCACAGAATTATAAATGTATTCTGTTCATATTGTATTAGAATCTCGCGTATCCTCTCGAGTCTAGAAAAAACAATTCGGTTTTTGAGTGAAAGGAATCGGAATATAGTCCACCTACGACCTATGTCTAAGAAATCGATTAAAGAGTACCATTATTCGTTGGTCAACGCACTGTTTCATTATCAATTAGAAATAATCGAAAATTTAGTCCACCTATGTTTAAGAAATTAATTTTAGAGTACCATTATTCGTTGGAAAACAATTGTAGCCTGTTCAGCTAGTTTCTTGGAAAGAAGCAGGAATTATGTGCCTTTGCCAAATTATTCTCGGAAACGTAGAAAGGGAGCTACATGCATGCCCCCCTAACCGTAGCTGTGGGAAATATTACTGACAGTTTTATTACAGCTGTAGATCTTTCGGAAGAGAGCAATAAGAAGGCAGTAATTTAGCTATCACCGAGGAACTTTGTTGTTTATAACCGAGCCAGCAACTTTAAGGTTTAACGAAGACCCAGAGAACGGACCGCAGAGCCTGCGAGATGTTCACGCTAAAGAACATGGAAATTGTGATCAGGAATTAATCGTCCTGCAAATTTACGAGTTGCGTGAGTACGATAGTAAACCCTAAAGGGCTTTAGAGGCCAGACTCCAGGGAAGTATCTTACTTTGATCCAAGTTACTTCGCCAGATTCTCGATGTCTTCCGAATGTCGCTTGAAAATTTTAACTGAGCTGTACGCTTTTCCTCGTTCAGGGTAGTTGAATTTTATATGCGCTGTATAAATGTGATAATTATGTTCTATTTGATGCCCCCAGAAAAATTGAAGAAAAGCTTCGAATGGCTTTTTAAAGAAATTTTGTAATGTAGAATAGCTCATCGCTCCCCCACTGCATGACATCCGGACTCATCAGTACGCAGGGATGCAAGAGGTTTGCAGATGCGATCTGTGCACAAGCAGGAATCTAATTGCTTTCTATTGAACTTCACGAAGTTTGTGGAAGCGCTATTTTTCATTAGGCAATATTTTAGCTGCGACGAAAGAAACGATAATTTCGCATACTGCGTTGACGCGCCATTTGAATGTTCTCAGTAAGGCTTGATTTCATCTGCCCACATATTGTGTACTTAAAATTAGTTTTCCCAAGTTTAAGTTGCTGAACTTAACGCAGATAAAATAACTTCAGCAGAATAAGCGGAATTTGGGGTTTATTACTACGTTTTAAGCATCGTTAATATCAAAGACTCACGAATGAAATAACAGAGGGCCATTTGAATTCACGCAAGTTCGAAATCGTGGTCTCTTGTTGAAATTTACTGTCTTTTAAAATGCTTGCTAGCGTACTCCTGAAAACCAGTTGCGATTCGTATTCATCCCTTGGGCAAAATACATTCCAACGAGATTCCGAGGTACTGAGATTACGGGATGCACGCTATAAGAGTTTTGGCCAGAGGTGCACCCTTATCCCTTTTGCCTCATTAACTGAACTCGAGGTATGACCCAGCCGGAGTCTACGACCAGCATCACTCGAATAGAGTAAACGCTTTGTGGCCGGACACGCCGGCATGAACAAATGGTAAGCGACCGTGCTGTTCTGCCTTTATAGATATGAGAACCAGAGGCAACGACCGAAACATGCTCTTGGTGCCCGATCATTACGGAAGGTCGTCTGCTGCTTGTGGGGTAAACAGCCGGCACAATGGAATTCGAGGCGGTTGATGTGTTTCGCTTAATTTACGTACAGTAAACGTGTTTTCCATCAAAAGTTGATGGTTTTGGTATATTTTGCATATACTTTTAAGTAAGCTATTGAGAGATCGGCTTCTTTTCTTGACTTCGACAGATGGGTAAAATTCTCTCAAGCGCTCAATCTGCAACTACACCTTCAATCGTTGTGCAAAAATTCATCAACGAAAATGCTGCAAAAGAAGCAAGTGTTTTTTCAAGCCTGCATTGATGCGTAAAATCAATCGAGATCAAACTCAAATAGTCAACATTATTGAACGGGGGCACTACATTGATGCAATGAGATGAGAAGGATACAGTGTAAAATGAATCAAACGACTTTTGTAAATTGTAGGAAATTTTTACATCCAATGCGTCGATTCACAGATTCATCTGCGATGTATTTCTCATTAACTCACATACACCTCAATGGTCATTCTGTTCAGTTATTGTATTATGCATTATATTCAGTTAAGATGTGGCAACTGACTAAGAAAACTTTTATCCTTAAATTACAACAAAATTATAACACAAATTTTATTGAAAAAAACAGAATCCTGCTCTAAAAATTCAGGGCTTTTGAAATTATTTTATGAAGAAATATTACCAAGTAATTGGATTGTTTACATTTATGAACAAAATCCCGGGCTTGAACCACTTCCTCTTCCATCTCTCGTCTCTGCCATCACTTCTCAAGGTTGCTTGAGCACGCTGTTGTTTCCTCACTCTGAATTGTGAGATTCATTTCTCTCTCTCTAGATTAAAATTCTCACTCTCTACATTTAAATTCCCACTCTCTTGATTAAAATTCTCATTCTCTAGATTAAAATTTTCACTCTCCATGCAGTCCGCATGACTTGAGGTGAAACTTTGGGGCACCACATTGCTCGAGAGACTTTTCAACCCTTGACTCAGACACCGAAGTCTTACATTAACACGTTGACTGCGATGGGTTAAACTGAAGTTCATTTTTCAACTCAAATTTAAATCCTAAAGTTGGTAGAAATTACATGAATACCAAACATTAACTAAGTCCATTAAATACCATTAATTTTAAAAGATGGTTAAAACTTCTTCAAACGACCCATCAAAGGATCTTTTCGAATGATAAAAAACACTATAAAGGAAAAGGCAAAGCCACAAAACCATAAAATTTCTTCTAGAGCATGGGCAATAAGATGCCATAAATATATTGATACTACTGCTGAAAATTCAAGATGGAGCGAGGGTATTCTTCATATTACGCTTGTATTCGCAATTTATCAATGGGGTTGATCGCCGGCTTGGGAAGGAAATTTTCAGATCTCGATAGCAATTACTATAAGCAGCAGCGTGACAAAACGGCCAAACTCCCCAAGACAATGGCAGCATCAGCATCAGTTTTCAGGGCTCCCGTAAACCGCGAATCTTAAGTAGCAGAAAAAGAGACCAGTTCACGGTGGTTGTGCTTTATGACGAGCCGCCGTTGTTGCAGAGGCTTCGAGGGTAATGGGAGGCTGTTATCAGAGCCTTTTGTCGGCCGCTAACTGCCCTCATGTTGCTGTCGTGATGCTGACCTTCCGTGGCGCTCATTTCGCCCCGTCTCGAGTTTTTCACTACTTGAGAATTTGGAGCCGAGACTTGCTTTCTATTTGACGCGTTCACGGCGATGGGTCAAATTGAAGCTCATTGTTTAAGTCAAAATTTGAATTAAAAAAATCGTCGATTTAAATTTGACGCGTCGACTGCGATCGGTTAAACTGAAGTTCCGTATTCAACTCAAATTTATATTTAAAAATCATCAATTTAAATTTTCTCTCAAAATGACGTGTTGACTGCGATCGATGAAACTAAAGTTCAGTATTCAATTAAAATTTAAATTTAAATATCGTCAATTTAAATATGGTTTCAATTTAATGCGTTGACTGTGACTGGTTAAACTGAAATTCAGTATTCAACTCAAATTTAAATTAAAAAATTGTTGGAGATTTTATCAATGCCAAACATTAGCAGGGTCCTTTAGATACCATTAATTTTAAAGGTTTGTTAAAGTTTTTTCAAACGACCCATCGTTTGGTTGTTTTATTAGAAAATATGAAGTTAAGGATATTTTGAAAATCAAGTGTGTTTCTAATTAAAAGTCTCTTGGCTTCGCACATGAACGCACCATCTATTTGCTACTACAGAAGGTGCAGCTGGTATACTGTATTTTCTTATTTCATAAAACGTAGCATTTTCTTAAGTTGAACGTTTTATGTAGATGATGTGCTGAAATAGGCCGAGAAGAAATTTCATGCTCTAATTCGGAGACTAACGAAAGTCGATGACCCCTATTTCGGTTTCTTGTTTTGTCGACGGCCGCGCATTTCTCGAGTTCTTCCAATTTGCTTAAAGCACAGCTAGGACCAGAGCCCACAAGACTCTAAACACTAAGGCCCATTTCACACTGAGCTAGCAAAGCAACATCTAGCAAGCTCGCATGAGCTATCTACCAGACGGTCTGCGAGACTGGTAGGTAGGAATAGCATTGTCACCTCGCATGCTGGATGCTGGAGAAAACCTGCGAGTTCAGTGTGAAGGCAACGGCTCGTAATAGTGCTATTCCTACCTACCCGTCTCACAGACCATCTGCTAGATAGCTCGTGTGAGCTCGCTAGATGCTGCTTTGCTAGCCCAGTGTGAAATGGGGCTAAGTCTCTTGGGCCACAATTGTGGCTTTGTTTCTATCATCTCCTCAACTTGGATTACAGGCTATTTGTATTTTACCTCCAACAGAGACATGCACAATTTCTAATTCCTCAAATTCATTTCCGAACTCGTTTGTAGAAAAATGCACCCTGCATTGTCATTGTCACGAAAATAATTTTTTTGCAGGTAGCAAATTTTCATAATCAAGTTCAGATGTTGATAAACATCGCTTGCGCTTGCTGGAAATGAAGCGCTGATGTTTTTAAGACACTTTTCCCTCAGAGGCGACTCTTGCAAATGAATTTAAAAAATCTAAACAATTTGTTTACCACACGTGATTCACCAAGGAGATTGCTCCTTAAGGCCATTACAGTGGACACATTTCAAGTTACCTGCTTGTATCACAAATGTAAAGCTACATTTTCTGGATGTTATCTTTGTACGTTTATTTCCAGAAATTTTTTTTTAACCTACTAGACATTTTGTTCCCTGCTCTAACGACGTGTTGCTAAGTTTGTTTTGTTTTACAGTTTAGAAAATTTTATAAAAGGGAATTCATATTTTTCTAAAAGGAGTTGGTACTATCAGTTTGCAGTTTGAAGCTCGTAACTTCAAAGATTAAATGTTCTTCTTAAAGAAAAACGTTAGATGGTCCGTTAAAGAAAAGCTCTTTGAAGTGGTCCACGCAGAAGCCCCTCGTCCAATGTTTTGCGCTAAAATGTTAATTTATTTAAATGAAATGAGAGAAACTTTTTTAATTCTTCATCGAAATTGAAAACATACGAATTCACTTAGCCTAATGCATAATTGAATCATTGGAGGCATCTTCAAGTCTTGCCTACCATCAATTGTACTTTTGGAGTGGAAAATTCTCATCTAGAATCGTCTGCAATTAATTCCACGATAGGAGAAGCAAATTGAATGTGTATAATTGAAACAAAATCCCATGAAGAAACCTTCCAAGTTGATACAATGCACAACATATGTAATATTGTGTTATTCAATTCAATCAAGTCAATTTTTCGTCTTTGAAAAAGCCATTACAAAAAAATTCAAAAGTATACACACGCGCACATTTTTACATAGACATTTGAACAAAACATTTATAAAGTAATATGAGTGTTTGAAAAAAAAATCATTTAGTTTAAATTCCTCATCCCTGTACTCAATTTTGGCTCACTGCGAGTGTCATAGAATATTATACACAGAAATATATGTGCATAATATCCCTCATTCTCGCGTGACTTGAGGTGCTGGCGTCTCGTGACAAAACACATTCCATCGAGGAGGCAGCCTCCAGAGACGAGCAGCGGCCGTGTGAACGTTGCTGTTCCCTTTCATCACGGCCAACACAACGAATTTCCGCCCGAAATTTCCCCTGCGAGTTTGGAACATTTCACTCCAGAGGAGATTTCTTCCCCAACCTCCCAGGAAATAGCTGTTCCCGTAAAAGCTGGTGACGGAATTCGACAGAAACTTAGAAAATTACAGGTCGGCTTAAAGCTTCAAACTTGAAACACTCAGCACTGATTGAATTTTCTGGAATTTTTATAGCAACACAGCATCTGGCAGCTGGTCTAATTTCAAGTTTATAATTAATTAAGTTTGTAAAATCCCTGAATGATAAAACTATTCTTTCTTGGGAATATGACGTAACAAGGTCCTCCAGTCAACGCAAGTTTTTCTTTCTGTAGTACAAAATATCTCACTTCCCGTTTCCACGACCACTTTACTGCTCCGGTATTCGTCGAAATTCTGAATGAAATCGACGCTGTCTTAGCCGCTAAAGAAAGTTTAGGCGAGGAGCATCGAGCAGAAGCCACGCATGAGCTGATACCAAAACTTGTCTTCAGGATGGTGCAAGGATAGAGCGTCCCATTTCGTACAAGAGAAACATTCCTCAATGTTGAATCCCGCAATCACGGAATTTTCAACCCGCAAACTCGGAATTTCAAGGTCAATCTCGCATTCACGAAATTCTATTAAAGATACACAGCTCCACTTGTAATTATTGATATTGAACAAGCTGATAGAAAATGCGCTAGAAAAACTCTCCACTTCCATTCCCGACCTCCGCCACTCGATCAAGAAACTGAAAAACTGCTGCAAACTGTGAATGAAGTGAAGTAGCGGCCCATACACATGTTACTTTAGGAAGCAACATGTGTTTCTTTTCGTTTTTTATGTGTTTCTTGCGCACGTCATTGAAAAATCGTGTTTTTCGAGACTTAAAGCGAACGAAACAATCATCGATTTTCTTTTAATTCCTGAGGCCTTTTTTTTTTTCTTAGTTGATTCATATCATCAATATGACTGTCCAGAACAATCACTATCAAATGGACAGTTAACAAGCAAATAGAATTACATGGTAGAAGAAAACATCACTGCTATTTATTACCCATATGCGATTTGCACACATTCCTCAGTCAGTCGATCAGAGCACATGCCTGAAGATGTATGGAAACAATCTTGTATTATTTTGGATGCAATGAAGGGCAATTTTTTATGCGCTAGCATGAGAGTCTTTCCCTCAAGTCTCAAAAGAGTACGCCAAGACACTGATTGAAGGTGAGAGACAAATGAATATATCGGCTTATGGATATTTCAAATTTCTGCGAGATTGCTATTTTGCCTTAGAAAATTAAGTAAGTGATGAAGGAGTCAAAAAATGTCGCAATACATCCTATTTGTCGAATCTAATTGTTAAATTACTAGTGCATCGTCAAAAAATGACAGGATTAGATATCGGACAAACTAATCTTTATCACTTTTCTATGATTTGCCATGCTATTCTATGGCTTTCCTATACTTTGCTAAGTCTCATCTGCTGATATACAAGCTAATCTAACCTACTAATGCACGTGATGTTCATTCCGACTCGGAATCTGCTGGGTTAATGTATCGAAAATAATTGTGGAGTTGATGAAGCTTGTATCACAGATACGCTCATCTCACACTACTGGCTGGTGGGTGTGACACACGGACGGACGGACGCGGCTCTTATTGTAGTATAGATGTTATGTGCTATATTGGTTGAGTATAGTGTACTGCATTCAGTCTATTTTGGTCTTAACCAAACGTGGTGCAGTTGAATTGCACCAAGAAACTCTGAATTCTGTCGTAAGTCGTCTCATTAAATGACAGCTTAGATTACCTCGCAGATTTTACTCGAAATCACTCTCATCATATACTACTAATGCTCAGAATTCTGTTGAAAATTTCCTTGAGATAATCATGAAACTTTCCCTTTAGTTCAGGGCGCCTAATCAGAAAATGGCATAAAATATTCTGCTCTAAAATACCTCAATCAAAATACAACACAGATTTTTTGGCTCAAAAACCTCAAATCAAAGTATGACAAAGTGTATTTCTCTCAAAGTCCCTGCATATACATAGAGTGCCATATAGTATGTCCCACAAAAACATGAACTGAGGATTTATTTTCCCGTATCAGTAATACCACCATGAGAAAACCATGGGCATTTAATTTCAAGTAAAATTATGCGATACTACTGGTACGGGAAAATAAATACTTGGTTTTTGGTTTTTCGTGTGATATCCTGTACAGTTTATTCAGCTCAAAGTACCTGTGTTCAAAACATGACCCAGAATGTTGCGCTCAAAGTCTCCTTATTCAGAATTTGATGCAGTGTATTCTGTTCAAAGATACATTGATCAGTCCATTGCGCGTGGCGTTCAGTACACATTAATGTATTCCCCGAGGCACAGTAATCACACTGTATTCTGGTCAGGTCTCCCTGATCACACGCCGGCTCGGCTGCTCTGATCACAGCTCCGTAATTATCAGGATCATTCGAAGTGTACAGCCCTCATCTTGAGAACCAGCCTCGCTTTGTGCCCTAACTGTTCAAACTTAATTAGAGTCTTATTGAGTTATCTCATTAACTCATCCCAATAGAATCTAATTCGAAATCGTCACCAGAAGATCTCCTTCATCGCCCCCAAGTTCATTGACATTACAGCCGCGGAGCTGCCTGTAAATGCCTCCTGCTCCCAGCTGCGATATCGGCATTTAGTTCACGAAACTATCTTATGGCTTCATTCATGCCTGAATAACACAAACATGTTTTCATTATTCATCGTTTTAGAATTCTAATCGGCCATCGAATTTCATCGAAATTTTGAGAACTGGCAGAAAAAGTTCACAGCATTTCGAAATCGATTCTTTTTCCCCGCGAGACGAATATGTGTTAAAATTGTTTCACGAACGCCAAGTTCATGATTTCATTAATGAAAAAGGACTAAATTCCATGTAAATCTCTAAATTCTTTATTTAAGTTTCTGATGAAGCATCTCAAAACGCCTCATTCGCTTCAAGAACAAGAGTAAAATTTCCTTAATTAATGACCAAGTTATGACTTGCTTCATGACGGTCACAAGGTATGATATGTTGAGAAAAATATGCATGAGCTTCAGTTGAATGAACATCTCCAATGTAAAGTAGCACTGAACTTCCAAAGCTGTATTTCCTCCACGGTTACTTCTTGCATGGTCTAGAGTGTGTGACATTCTTGCATGCTATTCCCCACACTTTTGTGCGTTCGGAAGAACTTGACTTCTCCTACTCTCGAATTCTTATTACGCCCTTTTTAGATTTTTACCTCATGGTCAGAAAAAGTGTTCTTCATCTAGTGAAAAATCACCAGTCAACGAAGGAACTTGTCGACACCCGCAACCAAACTTCAACTCGAGTTCATCGTGATTGCAGAAGTTTTACTCGGACGTTTAATAATATCGAGAAACTCTTTATTACTCGTATTTTGCGAGGAAGTACCGTACAGAAGCGCTCGCCCTAATTCGTAATCATAATTTGCGTGACGCATGAGCGCTCGCGTCATCATGTAGACGTCGGGCGAATTTCACGCGTGGAAGGCCCCGTTGCCAATCGCGCTGTCTGGGAGACTCGGCAGCAAACTTCGCCCGGTCACTCCAACGCCGCAAAACTTGCGCTCGTGTGAGTGTGCGCACGCAGCTGAAATTGGATGTCCTTCTGGAAAAATGTCCTGAAAACACTGTAAAACTTACGTGTGTGGATGTGCATAGGCAATCAAAATTGGATGTCATTCTGAAAAAATTCCGAAATTTTCTTTTCTTCAAAATACGGGAGTAGCATCGATGGTGAACATAGATGATCATGATTGATGATTATGAACAGGCATATACTTTGAACAGTCTGTGATGAGGGGTGAAGTAATAATATGCGTTGACTTAATATATATTTTTTCCAGCTTGGCAATCGCAATGGGTTCCAAATTTTATCCGGTGGTGTTGTTGTTCTTTTGTGCTCTCTGAAATGATGACAAAATAAACCAAAAAGTTTAAATCTTTGGAATCAAAAGGATTATTCATGAATTATGTTTGAAAAGTCCTTCTTTTTAGCATAATTCGAACGTTGCATATGATACACCGTACTACTAACTCCCTGAAAGGGAAAAAATCTAGTTTTTGTACGGAGCGAAAGAGCATTTGATTATTCCTGATTTTGAACGAGCTGTGTAACACACGGTGTGTATTTTGTCAACATTGGAACTAAACAAAAAAGAATGCCACAAATGTGGTTTGAAACGTAGAACCCAGAACGTAAATTTAGATTTTTGCTTTCAGTAAAAATCAGTTTCCTATTCAAGAATGAATCATTTCGTTCTGAATGTGATGAAGCTACACTGTAATTTTTAAAAAAAATTTCAAAGCTTCTATGTCTGATTTTCATTTAAACAAATATTTCCTGTTTCCACGGAAAGAGGTTGACATCTTCCAGTGTGTAGGAATTTCCCCACCGTGCATTCAGTTGATATTCCTGGACAAAATATTCTTCAGCAGCGGGATTTTGGCGCGCGTTCTCTGTTGTACGCGCGCTGTAGAGCAGAAGACAACTGGATGTGTCCGCGGCTGTGGTTAGCATTTCATATCGCATATTTTTTGCGTACTCGTGAACGAAATGCAGGCGAGCATTAGTCTCCGGCATTATGCTCGGCGACTGTTGTTGTCGCTAAACACGCCATCTTCGGATTTTATGCTGAATGGATGCAGTAATTCAGGGCCATCCAAAAGGGGACAATGCTCGGCACCCAAGCGGAGAACAGCAGACTGCTTCTCGAGATTCGGTCTCCTATAAGAATAGAGCTCTTCCTTCATCAGTGCTGTAATTTGGAGTTGTGCGCTTAGAAGCGCAGTGCGCGGAAATAAGCAATGGTTTATATCCACACACTCGCACAATAGGCGTAAAAAGTGAGGGTCTAAACTGCCAGAAACATAACCGCTACGAGTTTCATTGTTGGAGCTCTTAAAAGCTGCTAATTTGCTCGGCATGCATTCAACAGGTGATAGTGAGAGCATAGGCTTGGCTGATTAAAGTTCTTTCTTCTGGCATCTTACACACTTTGGTCACGTTAGGGTTATTTGAAGGGAGATTTGTGTGGTATTCTGCTACACATTCAAAATTTACTGCGATCAATTTGAAATTTACACCGAAAAAAATGAGGGTTGATAGAAAATTGAATTTCTCTCACAATTCGTTGAGGGAGACATTTACCACACCAAAGTAACATTGGAATTTTTTCAGGTGTAAAAATTGCTCCGCGTGAGTGAAGCAAGAGTTTTGGTAAACTTACTCGTCCACTTCTATTAATCTCAAATATGCATAGGTTGGAAACACATCGTGAATACCACTATTCGTAATATGCTCGTTATGTTGAAATACTGACATTTATAGTTTTTAATAACTTTGTGAACAACTTAAAATTTTATTAACATCTAATAATTTTCGAGCTCTTTTATCTTCAATTCGTTCTATTTCTTTTGTTGAGTATCAACTTCTTGATCATTCCTACATCTCAACACCAGCATGAAACCGCTGGTAATTTGATGATGTTCTATATCCATTGATTCTGATTCTGTGTTCTATATATTCATTGATTCTCTGAGTTTATTTGGAATATCATAATTGAGTTCACTTCTAATTCAGCAAATAAAAACAGAAAACTTTAAGTATCGAATCATCGATTAACGAACGCCATCCGCAATGAAGGAAGGTTAGCCAAGGGAAAAGAGGAGGCGGCTCACTGCCTCTTCAATAACTTGAGGTTTCATACTTGATAGAATTGCATGAAACTTCTTAGCGCCGCACACATTGGAATTTAGACTTGAAATTCTAGCCTTCAAAGTGTCACTGGGCTTTAATTTATTGTCCAAACTGATGTACAAACACCAAATTCTCAATGGAAATTGCATTTTGTGGATTTCGCCAAATTATCCGATTATTTCTAAGTTAACGTCAGTAAATTTCACAAAAGTTTGAGTGCTTTTATCGATACCAGTACACCCCTGTTTTTTTAAAAAGGGGGGGGGGGAGAAGGTGATGTTACGCTGCTGGCGCTGCGAGAAGGTCGAGGTGTAGGGTTTTTTGATGTACGCGATCCGTCATAAATGACTGGAATCAAAAATTTCCTAAAAAATGTACTTCAGATGTGGATCAAAAACAAATATATCCAACCCAACAGAACCCGCGATTAAAATACTCTTAATCTTGTGCACTGGTGAAACTCCTATCAAAAATAGTCATTAAGCTTTCTTGACAGCGTGAAAAAGTGGCAGACCATCTGAGCTTTAACATGGCTTTCCCACGATTTTAAATGCTATCTTATACCTTTGCTCTACTTTCCTCAGTCTCTTTTATAATAGTGATTATAATAGTGATTACATAGGTCGTAGTCTGTTGTCGTAAAATCTTAGGGCTGCAGTTTGATGTCCCAATTAAGGAAATCAGTATGACGAGGTAATCAAACTTCAGAATGGTTGGAACATTAATAATTCAGACTTAGTGACTGAATAAGTGATTGCCTCCCATAGACGAATGCAACTATGAATAAATCTCCCGTTTATTATGGAAACTTCTTGAAGCGAGGTTTTAAGGAAACGTATTTGGCACCATTATTCAACATACACAAATTTCTTTGACTGGTGACCACATATGAAGGACAAGCACAATATGTATGATCAGGTGTATAAAGAACTTACGCAGGACAAAAAGTTATCAGGGAAGTATATTGATCTTGCAATAGTGACACACAGATTCGCCAGTGCTTCAGTTTCAATCGCTTAAACTATGAGTCTCACTATTCAAGTACGGCTTTTCTGTACAACTTCACTACAGATGATGTAGTAGGTAATGGCCATCAGAGTGACTCTGTAGAACTCCATAACAAATGATGTAGTAGGTAATGGCCATCAGAGTGACTCTGTAGAACTCCATAACAGATGATGTAGTAGGTAATGGCCATCAGAGTGACTCTGTAGAACTCCATAACAGATGATGTAGTAGGTAATGGCCATCAGAGTGACTCTGTAGAACTCCATTACAAATGATGTAGTAGGTAATGGCCATCAGAGTAACTGTAGAACTCCATAACAAATGATGTAGTGCGTAATAGCCATCAGAGTGACTCTGTAGAACTCCATAACAAATGATGTAGTAGGTAATGGCCATCAGAGTGACTCTGTAGAACTCCATTACAAATGATGTAGTACGTAATGGCCATCAGAGTGACTCTGTAGAACTCCATTACAAATGATGTAGTAGGTAATGGCCATCAGAGTGACTCTGTAGAACTCCATAACAAATGATGTAGTAGGTAATGGCCATCAGAGTGACTCTGTAGAACTCCATTACAAATGATGTAGTACGTAATGGCCATCAGAGTGACTCTGTAGAACTCAATTACAAATGATGTAGCACGTAATGGCCATCAGAGTGACTCTGTAGAACTCCATTACAAATGATGTAGTACGTAATGGCTGGCCATCAGAGTGATTGACGGTATGTTCAGTGCGATGAATTTGAAAAGAGCAGTCACATAAATGGTTTCAACGGCTATTTCCAACATCTAAAAGCTTCAATTATTGTTCGTTGCGTGCTTCCCCATTGAAGAGCATGTTTTAGGAAACTCACTTATATGTGTTTTCACGAGTGATTGCTCTAAAAAATTAAACAAATAATAACTAAAGGTTCTGTTTTCACACTACCAAAGAAATTAACGTGTGGTATTTCCCATTAATGTTAGAAGTGTTAAGATATGCTTCCATTCCATGAATACCAGCATTTGCGGTCAAAAAAACAGAAAAATCATAGTTTGAATTATAATGAACTATAGGTATTAATAAATTAGGATGTTAGCTGCAGTTAGCATGCGAATGCAACAATTAAAACACGTGCTAAAAATTTTTAGAAAGTTTTATAAACCAATGGGATTTAAATATGTACTGTATGTAAGAGAGTATCAAAATCCTCCAGAATACTTCGTCCATAACGTAAGTCAGTATTTTCCACTTCTTAATTTGAGAACGAGCCAATTTAGATGCCAGAAATATTATTCGACCCGGTGAAGTGAACTTCTGAAATGCTGCAGATGCACGTTAAATAGTACTATGGCCGCACTGAAATGCAATCACTTTTAAATGCACTAAAATTCAGTCACTAAAATGCAGACCATAGTACTATTAAAGTGCGGTTGCACACTAAATAATACTATGGCCGCACTTTGATGTAGTCACTGAAATGCAGACCATAGTACTATTAAAGTGCGGTTGCACACTAAATAATACTATGGCCGCACTTTGATGTAGTCACTGAAATGCAGACCATAGTACTATTAAAGTCGGTTGCACACTAAATAATACCATGGCCGCACTTTGATGTAGTCACTGAAATGCAGACCATAGTACTATTAAAGTCGGTTGCACACTAAATAATACCATGGCCGCACTTTGATGTAGTCACTGAAATGCAGACCATATTAAAGTGCGGTTGCACGGTAAATAGTACTGTGGCCGAACTCTAATGACTGCATTGTAGACGGACGCAAATGATTGAGGTAAATATCTCAAACTTCCCATATTTTACGAGGCAAAATAACGGCGCTCGGCGCTCGTTTTTTCGAACGCTTTCTTTCTGGCCCTGGAAATTGTTGGCTAAATCGATTACTCCAATTAAGAGTTTATAAAAACCGGGGCGAGCTGCAACCAAACAATTTACCGTTCAAAAACTTCCCAGCTAAACTTACAAGGAAGTCTTTAAAACAGCTGAGGATGAATCTCATATATATATAGTGATGTGGTCATGCATTCAAAGGCAAAGGAGTTGATACGCTCTGAACAAACTAACGAGAAAAGCGTCAGACTTATATATTAATAACATTAATCAAGGGGTTTTTACGAAATCAACCATCCATCATTTAAAATTTTGAGAAAATTTCTTACATAGGGCAAAACGAGAGTACAACTTTATTTCAACTCTGCTAAAAAATCAGACCGACAAATAACAAGGCAACAGTGTCCACGAAATTGCAGTTTATGTTAGATTCAGCATTTTACACACAATCAAGAAATAAATTCAACTTTTGGATGAGCAAATTTTTAATTTCGTTTCTTAACATCAGTGATGAGTGTAGTGCTGTGCGATGCCAGGTTGAGACGAAGACAAGACCCATGGTAGGAGAAACATGGTAGGGTCAAACCAGTCTTTTTTCGTCGACCGTGGGGCAATGCTGACGTCATGACAACGAACCAATAGCAGCTCTCACACTGCATCTGGCAACACTGCTACCCCCAAATCTGAGTCCACTATTGGCCTAACGACATGTCGCAATGCTGACGTCATAAAGTTTGTTTGAAATGAAGCCGTTCTATTGCCTAGCCGAACAAGAGGAGGTGTATTTTCCCCATAGAAACGACCCTACCTTGTTTCCTCCACCTTGACCTGGCCACACGGTTTGATGACTACGACACACGAGCTCGGCGACTCCCACGTTAAGTGCTCGTGCTGTGGAACCCGCATGAAATATTGCGCATTGGGTGTAACTCATTTTATTTCGCTTGGAAATGCATGCTCAGTAGTAAAGCATCATTAAAGCTCAACTATGAACAAATGGAACGTTTTTTCTGTGGAAATATATGGTAAAGGATCGGTAAACCTCAACTGGGGACAAAATGTACGTTTTTCCCCAGATAATATATGGAGTTACGTTCTAACAAATAGAGTAACGTTTTAAGAAAAAGTAATGAACGTCATTATTTCACGTCAATAACTTACTTCTCCGAGTGGTGACCACATGCGATGGAAAGAATACTGCATGTATGAACAGAAGGTCACAGGACATTTACACGAAAATAATGCATCACTAAATTGTGGAGACTGAACGCTAAGTAATGAAATACAAATAAATTATGCAGGTGAACAGGAACACAACCAAAGGAATTCAACATGCATGTGAGCACAAATGGAACAAACGTCTAACAAGTTCAATATTGCCAACACTAAGAATATTTATCAGAAACAGTTTTTTCGTGTATTAATTTTCACGACATCAAAGGGTGCAGATGGTCATGAAAAAAATTCGGTTCTATGTTCAACTGATACTTTATGATGAAACGAATATTTTGGTTCATTCATAATATAGATTAAATCAGAATTAACTTAAAATATTGTTTAGATAATTACGAAGTTACCTTGACCGCAACACCGGTTTCTCGCAGAGGATAATATATTATTTTTCTCATTCAAAATAAGCCCATAAGTTAGATTTTTATTCCCTATCAATGGATTCTTTATATTTCCCCCAAAAGACATGTGCCTCAAAACCATTCGTTGCGGATGAAAGTTTTTACGCAAGTAAGTTTGATATTAAAAACTTAATTACATTCGAGCAGCACCAACTAATCCCGAGCAAATGAGATCTCGTCAGATGAATTTTGAGCAAATAATTTGTTTTGCTTACTTGGGGAAACTTCTCCGATGAATTTGTTCAGGGATTTCATGACCAGACCCGAGTGATTTCATCGCTCGCTGAGAAGTTTGGAATCGCGTCGAATTCCTTTCGAATTTCTGCGCTATACATCTCTTCTCTCGAGGTCAGATTGATGATGAATGTTCTGGTGTGTATAGGAAACCATTTTTTAAGAATAAATTATTTGCGTGTAAGCTAACAGTATGTGTAACTTATTGGAAATTTAATTAAATGTAAAATTGTCTATGAGATTCTTTAGTACAAAGGATCTATCCTCTGTCTCTCTTCCTCCTCAGTGAGACAAGTCGCAATGAGTAGCATTTCTGCTCCAAAGAAAATTGTGATTTTTATTAAAAGATAATTTAAAAACTAGACCTCGTTTTTGAAGAGTTTGAAAAAACTTTTAGACCATTATATAAACCTTGTAAACTGATCTAACTTTAGCTTAGCTTTAGTTGACCGCAAAAATTGATACCTTTACACTGATGAACCTAATCATATCTTAATGCAAGGAACAGGTTGAGCACACCTTTTAAATAAGAACCTAAAGCGTCCCGGCGTTCGTTTGAATTCCTCTCATAGTTCCAAGTCAAATGAATTCAATACTGCGTGCGTAACACTGCTGAGCGTTATTATTATTAAGCACTGAAGTAAGTGTGAACGTTGAGCGTAAAGGGCCGTTTACACTTGGGGATATTTTGGCCGTGAGGCGCGACACGTGTATACGAGGCTCAAACCTGTATACGACGACACGTGTATACAGGCAAAATCAAACCTTGGCCGAGGAAAACTTCAAACTAAAACCATGCGAACACTGCGTGAAGAAAATGTTTCATGTTTTTATAGGCTTCTTTTGAGGTTATAGTTTCTTCAAACACTTCTATGATTTCTCTTTGATATCGGGGATTTTTCGGTTTTGAAGCCCTGTGTGCTTGCACAAACTGGGCCTTCATTTATCCTTCAGGTGGCGAGTGATGCCGGCTGAGTAAAACAATTTTCTGAAATCAGTATCATGAAGCAGAAAATGGGTGTTTATCAAAATCGTGTAGAAATTCCATCATATTCATCAAAAACTGACTGGATGCCCTAGAAGTCACTGAAATTATTCAGGTCAACAGGTTCTGCGGCCAAATTTGACCATTGTACTAAGCTCAAGAAACAATCTGCTTCTGTATCGCTTGTGGTAAATAAATTGTTTAAATTAAACTCACACTGTCAAGTGTGCGCGACGATAACTCCATTCAGTATACCGCGATATTAAAATAGCGTTACACGAGCGTTACTTGTTACAACGACAAGTAACACGGATAGTACGATACCCGGGTGTGAATATCAACTAAGGATTTTAATGTTAAAAAATTTGAATGCAATTTATCGTGCTTTTCTCCCAATCATTTGTTTCGACAATTAACATGGATATTACGATACCCATATGCGACTCTTATGTTAAGGTATTTTTAAAACCAATGTCAACACATTTCATGTATTGACTTCGTTGAAAATAAACTGTTTATTCCTTTTTCCTTTTTTCTTTCTTTCTCGCACAACTTCAGCGTAGGCGAAGGCAGGAAGTCATGGTCACGGTAGAAGAAGTAGGGTTAAACCAGTCTCTTTTTTGTCGACCGTGTGTCAATGCTGACGTCCTGGCAGCAAAGCAATAGCAGCTCTCATATTGCATCTGGCAACACTGCTATCCCCAAATCTGGCACCGCTTTAGCCTAACGACATGTTGCAATGGTGACGTCATAAAATTTGTTAGAAATGAAACCGTTTTATTGGCCAGCCGAACAAAAGGAGGCGTATTTTCCCTCATAGATATGATCCTACCTTGTTTCCTTCACCGTGGTTATGGCGGGCTGGCTCGGCCGTCTGCGGTTGCCTCCTCATCAGCGCTACAGCCGTATAGTGACACGGAATACTCTCGTAAAAGCTCCCGTGCAAAATAGCGTAGCACAGGTACAGAGCACTAGAAGTCACTTACAGTAAGCGTTGCACAAGTCAGGAAAGCGCAAAAAAATTCAACGCGTAGCGGGGCAGTGAAATAGGCGGCCAATTTAACATCCATTGCACTGAGAATTTCTGCACAAAAGGATTTAGGAAAACGGGAAGGAATGAAGAAAGCAAATCAAGGAAATGAACGACTCAAAATTACATCAAAAAAGAAAGTGCAATCGGAGGCAGTGTATATTACCGGAGTGCGCAAGATGGTATAGTAAGTACTGTGTGAGAGAAAACTGCTGAAGTGGAAGGGAATTATGGAAAACTTTAAGGAAATAGTTCCCAGTATTACAAATTGTGCATTGAAAGGTGAAGTATAAGACTAAAACTTACGATAGGCGTTTGCGTTTCTTAAAATTTTAACCCCCATAAAACAAATAATGAGTCTGTACATCAAAAGAAGGCACGATGCGCACCACATCTGTTCACGGTACCAGACTAGGCTCTACGAAAGCGTTACGAAGACGCTATACAATCTCTACGTTTTAACACCCACAAAATTATGCGCCCTTTTGCATTGCTGTCAAAACCCAGAGTGTCATTCTTGGTGCACTCGGCGCCTAGTGAGGCGTACAAATGACCGAAGCAAAACGAGTTGGGGCTGCATCCCCGATAAGTGCTGTCAAGGCGCCTCAAAAGAATGATTTCGAGTCCAAAAAGAAATGTTCGATCAAGAATAGTCCAAAGGACCGCGGCGGGACCTTGTCGTTCTATTTCCTTTGAGGAAATGATTTCTGCGAATGCGTGCGGTAGGAATGACCTGCCGGGATATGAAAATATAAAATGTCTTTCAGATAAGCTTTGAAAAAATGACTTACGAGAGAGAATGCAAGCTCGTTTGAAGACCTGAATTTTATGAAAGTCGACTTACGCATCACTGAGACAACATGAAGAAATGGAAATAAAATAATATGCCCTGAAATCTTCATAGGAAAATTACAAACGTGTACAAGATTTTCATGAGCGTTATTGTTCGTTTGTAACTCACGTTTGTTCCCTAGTTTATCGTGGTTTACTTTATGTAGCTCTTTTAATTTGAAATTTAAATAAATAAATTTCTCTTTTTTCGGCAGCGTTCATTGAAGTGATATTAACAAATAGTTTAATTCGAACCTCATCCCTTACCAGAATAATTGCTGCACACAGTTACCGTACTCAGCTCAACGTGTCTTTTTCTTTGGTTCTTGAAAGACTTCATTATTGCGCTCAAGATTTTGAAATTAGGAAACCTACCCTCACACCATTTTTGAAAAACTAATGCGTGTTTTTACCACGTTAACTGCTTTGTGAGCCACCGGTGGTACACGGAGGGAATTTTCATAATGCCCCTGACGGACTATCAGTTACAAACACAATTTTCAAAAGTACTGAATCAAAGCTAAATAAAGGCAATATCCATTTAATGTTCTTTTTCAAAATTGTTTACCACAATTAACTTTAAATTTGAGTTCAGTATTTAACTTTAGTTTAACCCATGGCGGTTAACGTGTTAATTCTTAATAATTCGATTTGGGCGTGACATGGAAAAATTTTGAAATTCTGTCTTCAAGCCATATCCTTTTGACCGCCTTCCATCAGATCTCATTTCAGCTGGAATTATGTACGCATGTCCTACATCTGGAGAGTAATGAAGTAATTTGGGGAACGCCTAAGCTCGTTCTCAAAGAAGGGGATCTACTAAGCTTTCTTTCACCATTCTCTAAAGCAAAAGCTTGCACTTTTGGACGGACTTTAGAAAAGAAGTAGGCCTTCTTGATCCCGAGCGAAATCTTTCAGATTGGAAAAGGCTTCTTTCCGCTTGAATTAGAACCGATTCTTTCCCTTTAAGAATTTTCTTGAGTGTCGGCTGGGCTCGGGACTTCAACCACTATTTCAAATCGAATAAAACAATCATTGATTTTCATCATTCGAGTCTGTGTAACCCAGGCGGTGAAGAGGACGAGAAGTATGTAAGTTTAAGCGCCCTTCTTAGGACTTCATCGAGCTCAAAATCATCGTGTGCGGTGTTGCACTCGGGGAAAATTGAGCAGATTAGTGACTATTTGCAGCCACTAAGTCCTTGTGTCGGGATGAAAACAGTCGACATTGTGAGAGATGCACAGACTCAAAGTAGAAATATTTTATGATGCCGATGCATGAATACTGGGAAAGAATGAGACTATTGTTGAGATGAATGGATGTCGTTAAGCGACGAGAGCGTCCCGGAAATATGACTCTTTTAGAGAGAATGGTTGCGATTCTCAGAGACCTGCATAACGACAGTAAGCCTTAAGGTGAGCTGCTCAACTTATTCAAGATGATTAACAAATTACACAATCACAATAAGAGAAAAGATTGCATAGTGAACCGTCACTGAGATAATTAACAAATTACACGATCACAATAAAAGGAAAGGTTGCATGGTAACTTGCCGTTAATGAATGTGCTACGTTTGGTCTTATATCCATTAACTTCTTTTTCCTGCCACGGTTTCTAAGCTGAAACCGAAAAATGGAATCATCTTTGTCATCTGATGCACTACTGTCTGAATGTAGGCGATGAACTGACAGGAAGCGACGTATAAATGTTCTCGTATCTTCGCAATAATTTAGTGCTACACATCTCACCACTGATTTATTTTTTCTATTTATATAATGATTCCTAAATTCAACCGCTCTTTTAATGGTGAATGAATTTCAATTATTTTCATAAGCGTTTCGATTTACTGTAGTTTATTCTATTGTTCCTTTTATTAGAACTTTTAAACTCACTTTAAAGCATTTAAAGAAAATATTACGGATGTTCTGAGCTATACTTGTACTCATGCTTTTGAGTTACACCTCCTGATCATTAACAATAATTTTCAGTAAAGGTGTAATTACACTTGTAGAAGGTAGTTTTGTGATCATCCAGAATTGTTTTCAGTAAGGATGCAACTCTGGGAAACGCTCTTTTGATTTAAGACCCCATTTCTCATTTTCATATGAAAAACTCACTCTGAAAACCACATCAGAGCTCCATTACAAAAGCGCATACGCTCGCGAGTAGGTTTTAATTTCCACTTTGCTTTTTCACGTACTCTTATTTTAGCTGTTAACAATGAGAGCTTTTCCCATCATTAACTATTTACTGATGATAATTACCTTCATGTTTCAGAGCTGAGGAAAAAATTGGCATGTTTTTGGTAAGTTTTGCATCAAATTAGCAAACTGAATCAATATCACAAACAGGAATGTATTTCCCGGTCATTTCTCTAAACATAAAAAGATCTCTAATTCGAGTGGAATGAATAACGTTAGAAGGGAAGTTTCAGTTCTCCCCTCTAGGGTTGCGTTGGTCTCAATTTGGAAGCTCAAAACTTGGGCTCGCTTCTCATACTCAGATCTTTTGGATGATTCATTACGGCAGTACGAGGGTCTCGAGATATTTCACGTTGAGCGATTGATTACCCAGTCTAACTTTTTCGCCGCCTGCATGCATGTTTTTCACCGCCCAAGCGATTTAATTACTTGAGCGGCGAAAAACATGCATGCTCCGGCGAAAAAGTTAGACTGGGTAGTTTAAGCAGTGGCGAGTTTACTCGTTCGGTCATCCAAGAGACTCTTAATTGTCCCTCATTTTCCATAGAAGTGTTCTTAAAACTATTCTTTAAGTTCAAGAGGACACACGTCACTTCGATACTAATTTCTACTACCACACACTTTGACCTAGTCGTGGTCGAAATTGAGAATTTCGACTTGGGACGTTGTTCTTCCCAATGAGCCATTTCACCTCGTTCGGACTGCGGCGGGGCTCGCGTTCTCTGCCACGCTCATAAGGATAGGCATAATGACCGTATCTGTGATACGAGTTTCCCCAGTGCACAAACACTGCGCAAAAACGAACTCCGCTGTAACTTGCCTCCCTCGAACCTGTCGTCGATTCTTGGTCGACGCGCGTGTGAACTTGTTGCGAAACCGCCTAAACTTCATCCAAGCCTATATATCCGCAACATTTTTCTCGTATGTTATGAACTTCGTATGTCATGAACCATGGTTTACACCGAGTGTCCGAAGTCCCTTGTGTCAATTTCTTTTACATCCAATCGCATTTCACATGAGTTCTTTGCACCCGATCGCCTCACTTGTATCTTGGTCTTATTTACATATTTGACCTCATGTTGCGGTTGATTTGTTTACTCTCTTCAAACAATCGATGTCATTTTGACACCTAGACCTTCCTTCGTGAAATGTTATGTTGACTGGCTTAATCCTATTTGCCTCGACCAATCCCGCGCTCTCTCAACGTTAGGCAAAATATGAAACGACACCTTTTTGCCGCAATTTAGATAATTTTTCCCTGAGCGCCAGCAAATGGTCTTCGATTTATTTCTTACTTATTTACTAGGATGCACGGCCCATCAAAAATGACGGGATTCAATACCTTTCTTGAACAAATTTTCCAGATGTAGATGACAAACAAATATATTCATTTGAACAGTACTCGTCATAAAAAACACTCTTGCATTTGTGCGCTGGTGAAACTCGTATCACAGATACGGTCATTATGCCTATCCTCATGAGCGTCACAGAGAAATGGAAGAAGCGGACACCAAACAAATACATAAAAAATTATATAAGTAAATAGATAAATAAACACACAGCGGGCATTATTAGGTTAGATGTACAGTTCTTGCACAGCTGCAGTCCCTGGCTCCTCACCTCAGCCACAAGAGACACAGAGCGGTAAATAAATCTTTTATTTTCACTTATCGGCCACTGTTCTCTTTCACAGCCTTTGTAATTACGTGTATGTAATACGAGCAAAATAATAGTTTCGTCAACATGTTTTTACATTCATAGAGAAAGTCTCACCAGAGATCCAATGAGGAGTAAACATATATCTTTTGACAACTCATTAATGCATATAGTATAAAAGCAAATACAGCTGTGCTACATTTGAAATAGATAAGTTTGTTTTAACATTTCGTTTACTTATAATTTTGCTACAAATTTGATTCAACAGCTTTTATGCATCAGCAATGAATCTTTCAGAAAATACTGGATATTTTAAATCTTTTGCTTAGGCATAAATATCTTTGCATTTTTAAGATAAAACCCTAACCGCAGAAGCGTGTTTAAATCAAGTGCTACATATATACTCAGATAGTGTAGAAGGAAACATTAAAATTTAAGTTTACGTACATACCATATTGAAATTATTTAGGTATATTGCACCGCTAACGGCGTATTAAAGAATACTTTTAATTGCAAAGTGCACTATCTCCCATCGGACAGTGCATTTTTTCTCATTCTTTCTCCACCCGAACTTCCCTTATCGAAGCCATTACAAGATTCTAACTTCTTCCAAAGGCCATGTAGAAGTCGTTCGGGGTTTCCATGTTTCTAGTCTCACATTGAGACCAATAAAGACTTCTATCCTTTCTCAATCAAGGTGTTCTTTTCCAGAGCTATCTCGCCCCCAATCCGGGCCGTGTAGGGCCGAGGGAAAACCTCTTTACTGCCCCTCGGATTAACCGAACTCGAATCCATCTCGAGCGCGGCTCTGTTCCCTGGCCTGACATCATCAATCTTTGCCTCTCGTCCATTGACTGGCGTGCGATAGCTGTCAACGTCAGGTACCTCATTAGAGCTTAAATTACCTTCTCATTAATGAAGCCCTGCAACCACGGCCCCACAATAATTTCTCTCCAAAAATCTTACGAGCAATTTGAGCCTCTTCTTGCTGCTTCGAAACACATAGTCTCTAAAATTTCCTTTGTAATGCACTACGCATGAAAGTTTCTGAATGGAAGATGACTAGAATCACGACTCGTGTTAGATTCTATGGTATATTCTGTCCTCATTTGTTTGACTGGGAATTAAGATAACTTCGAATTATCCATATTTGATATATTCTCTTCACAATTGAAGTTGTAATATAGAGTCCAAAAATTATTAAATTGCTTCTAGTGATTGTGGAAACTGAAGCCCGACAGCTCTGTGTCATCAGCGGCGTTGGGCTTTCCAAAGGTGGCCTGCTGGAAAAACTTCAATTTCATAGAACTTAATTGAGATCATACAAGTTACCAGCTATAGCTATGAAAAAAATTCATCTTGAAATTATGAAAGCACAAATGAGTTAAAATAAACGTAACATTCGTAACTGCATCAAATTTGAAAGAGTGTTCCAAATCAGATATATGGATAAAAGAATTGAGTAAATTGAGCAGCTTTCTGATGCATTATTTTATAGACATGAATAAAGAAATGTATTTGTTCATGGATGTGGGCGCGGGTTAAAACTTCATTTAAATTCATTTTTTCAACATTTATGACTAGTCAGTCAATCTTGATTTGTTTGTGTGGGTACACATTGCAGACTCAAAAATCAACCGAAAGTATTCTGTGAGTGACATGCTACCTATGAACAACTATTCATGTGAAAAGTTTTTCAAACGAATCCCAAGAAAGATTTATTGGATCCAATCCTCTAGAAAGACAATCCCAATCGAAGCTCGCGAGAGATTTGTGAACTTGCCGCCAGTTCGGCAGTGTCGCAAATTGATTGGAAACAATATCTAGGATCGGCCCTTTTGATGGCCGCGTAAAGAAAAGCGTAAATTGCTTTACGCGTTTCGTGAAATATTTTACAAAGGGGCATTCTATGAATTTGTTTTTCGGACTTTGAACTTTTTCTAGTCAGGGGGTCACTTCGTCATCATGAAGGGGTTTTTGCTTATGAGATGTTGAATTACGATCTCGCCGATGCATTTCAAAAAACTCAGAAAACCAAACGAACATGCAATGTTCTCCATTTTCATGATCGAACACTTTTTGCTGTACAACTGAAATATTTTTAGAATAGGGTGTACATTCCATGAGGTCTCCGCTCACCGCATGCCGGTAATGTTAAACTCAGAAACCAAATTTCACTCACTTTTCTTATTCATCACATTTTTCAGGAACGTTTTAAAAAGCTTTGAAATTTTTCCAGACACGATGAGTAATTTCACACACTCATCGGTTATGAATCCCTCATAGTCATACAGTAAACAAATCTAAAATGATTTGAATCTAAAATGAAGAATTAAAAATATTGATGACAATTTGTGAAATACATAGAGCAAGATATAATTCGCAACTCATTCGCTATAATACGACATAAGGTCGGAACTCAAAAACAAGAAAAAGGAAAGTTTTTTCAGAACCAACAATTGAGTTGATAGTTCTATCGCAGCTCTCAGGGAGGCACCAGAACTCCGACACTCAAAATCACGCAATCTATTCAACACGCTTAATGACTCGGTGGCTCAAATCACCCCAAAATCTGCTTATTCAAATTTTTTATAAGCCTTTGTTGCAGTATAAAAAGTGAAATGTTTTCTGCGTAAATGATAAGTTCAACCACGGTAAACTTACGTCTGGGAAGAATAAGTTTGTGTGTGGTCTTACAGGAAAATAACTCGAGAAATTCCACAGATGAGATTTGCTCGCTGTCGGTGATGAAGAAAGATGCGGCAGAAGCTGCAACACAAACAGCCTAAAGATTTCATATCGAGAGTGGAAGAGCGGCATCCACTTACCAGTTGTTCAGTTTTCGTTACAACGCATTAATGCTTCAAACAATATGTATTTTTCAATTTGAAAACTCAATAAATAAATAATACACCAGCGTTCAATAAAATCTAAGTTGCACAATGAATTCATCCATCTCATTGCAGTATTCCATCCGCTGAGCCGAAGCTAGATATCTGCTACTACAGAAGTTCACAAACGCTTAATTGCATTGAACACATAAATTTAAAAGTATTTTAGAGATTTAAAAAAAAAAAATATTTTAGAAAGTTTTGAAAAATATTGTAGAGCTTCAGTACCAACGTCGAGAATTGGGAGACTTGGATGAAAAAAATAATTGATAACATGAACAAGTCGAGAAGAGATAAAAGAAAACAGCAGTCGTGAATTTGTTCGCCCTAAATGCTGAGAGAACTGATCCCACTATCGGCTGAGGGAATTCTCATCTTATAACAACTTTGCGTGAGAGAAATGGAAAAAAGGAAAAAAAAAATTTACTCGCTTGCACCTCGCATATCTTGAGAACTTGCTTCATAAGAGCTCTTTCATAAGAGCACTCTAAATAAAGTGATGGCTTATAGAGTTTCTTTTGAAGCTGAAGCCGAGAGGGGTGTTGCCGTCATGCTGCTGCGGCTACCTCACTGTCAGGGTAACCTTCACTCGAAACGATCCGCTGTAGGAACGTAGATTAAGGAGTTAAAATGATTGAATCTTCTGTTGTTATGTAAAAATACGCTTAACTCGTTCACCACGTTTCCGCGGTGGTTTGGTTAGGTTGTAGGTAGCAGAATGGGGAAATCGACTTTACTGCTCGAATACATTTTTATCCTTGCTAAGATATATGAATGTGCAATTGCACGATAAAATTTCACCTCTGATTATAATTATTCTTTATGATGATCGAGAAACAGATGAAATGTCATTCATTACACCGGTATACGAGAATAAGCAATTTACCGAACGGCACACACACGGCCCAATACGCGGGAAAGTGTTAACATCCCCCAACTGAGTGATCTCGCTCAAGCCAGTCAGGTATTAGGCTGCCTTGCTCTGAGAAATAACCAGGATCCACCACGGGAACAATACGAGTAACCTCGAAATCAGTGTTCAATGAGAGTTTGATGAAGTCTTCAAATTGCCTGTAATTACTTCCCTAGAAGTGATCAGGCATCGTTAAACTTACGACTTGCTTCGTTGCCTTGGGACATCTCAGTCTTTCCTCACTGCGCATCTTTTGAGGATCTCAAGGAGGCGTTAAGTGATGTGTCAATTATCGAGTGAAGTCTGCGAAAGACGGCGGCATCAATCATTTCCTTGAAGTGGTTCATAAAGCATAAAATTGCCTCCCCATATCTAAGATAGGACATCCATCTTATTAATCGGAGTATTCCTTCATCGCTGCCGCGGCTTGATTAGATCCTCAATCTTTCACGGGAGTTCAAGGACTGCACTCAGAAATTATTGGATCCTCGAGGGTAACTTCGAGTGTAAAATTGTCGCGCAGTCAAATTGGAAGTCAAGGCACTGCTGCAAAACACTTCTTGCCCGCCATACTCGCAATGTTCCTGATACATAAGGTGTTATTTGTTCAGCCGGTGGGTGATGTTAAAGAAAAAGTGTTTAGTCAGTTCCAGCAGGGAAATATTACCAGGTACGTGAATACGATGATGGAATTTAAATTACATCAAGTTGAGCTGTAGTATTTAGGAATAATTAATTGAGCAACTCATGATCATCATGAGGGGCGGCGCAAGTAGAGCTGTGAAGCCTTTTTGAAAAATATCTTTTAGGAAACGAGTGTTCCGCAGAATCGTAAGAATGACGTTTTTGCTGGCCAAAATTTATTTTTTTTAATAAAATCCTTCGAAGTTCGTAAATTTGTACACGCGAAGATTGGTTTAGAAAAAAAAGCAAACAAGAAGCTGTGAAGCCCTGATTTTCATGGGATTTGTCACCCCACACTTGACGGATGATGAAAAAATTACGTTAAATGTTTAGATCAGCGTACAGTGCTTTAAATTCTGTTAATAACTCCAAATTTTATTGGGGAATTTTTTAAATTTACTCTCAGACTGCTGCGTTATTCAGAATCTGTAGAAGTACAACGTATTGTTTCCATGAATTTCGATCTGTTGTACTCAAAAGTTTGTCTTTCATTTCACAATTTTCAGGAACTGATGTTCTTTCAGACAAGAACTAGGGTGTTGGTCATGTAGGGATTATCCTCTCATTTGATGGAGCTTTGAAACCCCCTGGGGAATTTACTGCACAAGATTCCAGTTCCCTTGCTTATGTTGAAACAGTAGAGACGATGAGTCGCAAGAAGTCTTTGTGAGGTTAGTGTAGTCAGCATTTGAATGAAAACTCGGTTATGGAAGTTAGTTTGCATTAACTTTAAGGATCAGAATAACACAAATTTTCTGTTTTGCAATATTCTAAAAAAGGTTAGAACTACGTATTCGTTGCTATTAGATCTCTTTAATGCTTTGTAATATTCTGAAAAAATTAGCTCTACGTATTCGTGGCTAATAGATATTTTTAATGTTCATGCGCTCCTTGTCCGTTATAATATACTACGAACCCCATGACGTTGAAGAAAGAGTACCCGCTTCGCAGTTTATTTTGTTTTCGAGGGCATTTTTCAAGTTGCGCAAGTGAGGTGGCATCAGCGACCGGTCACCTAAAGCCTCGTCCCGCCTCACACTGGGCCAGGATTTAGCAAGCAAGACTTCAATGGCCACCGCAATTCTTTGGCTAAATCCACCACAGCGCCGACCGCAAGGAGCTCCAAACTCGGCCACTCCTTGGAGATGTCTGAAGTCGTCCTCAGAGATTTGCTGCTCTCACATTTGTACTTAAATCAGAAGTTCAGAGACAGCTGTATGAAGACGAAACTATTTTTTGTCATTTTTATACATTTTATACATATACATATGCAATATACATTTGCCACAAATAAATATGTATACGTATATTTGGAATATATTTGAGGTAATAATTCATGTCAAATTCTAGCGAGAGTCAGACTTTCAGCAAAAATTTGGATAAGCTTTATTTAGTAATGATTTGCCATAATTCAATTCCACAGAACAAAAAACTGTTATACATGTAACTTCATCTCTATCGGTGTTTTGTTGCATAAAACAATATAAGCTAAAATTCCTTCAGTCACATCATTGTCTAAAATATACAGAGGTGCGCGAACCATGAATGAGCGACGCCACTAATTTTATTCCTGCTAAAATGTTTGGAAAAGCCCTTAAAAATAATTGACATACTTATTTCATGTAAAACAAGAGAACGGAGAAAATGTAAGTAGGACTGTAATAAATTGTGGAGTGACTGCAAAAGTGGCTGCACAATTTTTTTACTTGCAATCTAATTCCTGCCGCCACGTGCGCGATTCAGACGAGACGCAATTTTTGAAAATTGCAAAATTTTCTAGCACAAATCGCCGTAAAGGTTTTACTTGCAACAAGTAATATTTGACAAACTAGATTCTATTTATCGAGGGTTTTGCTTTTAACAGAAATGAAAGTATTTCACAAGGGTATAATTGTATTAATTAATCAAGAGGACGTTTGCGAAACCATTTTATGAATCTTATAGTAAAACAGTTGGGAACAACATTGTCTACTCAATCATCTTCCACCTCATGCAGACGCGCACAATCATCTCACGATAGAAGCAAAATTTAACCTACGAGAACATTTGGGGCGGAAAAAAAATATGGAGTTCAAAAAAAGGTATTCCGGTAAGAAAGTGACTTCTGAGTTTGGTAAATTGTTTCCCAGGAATTCCTTCGTTCTCATTCCATTTTTTAAGTTTTTCAACCAAGTCATTTAACAATAAACTCAAATCACCTGCGATATTTGCAGAGAGATTTTACGTTAAATTGTAATACCAAAACTGGCGAGAGCAACAATCCATACTTCACTGCTACAGGCAGGCAGGAACCTCCCTTATCGAGCTCGCTATGAAATACTCTCGTTCTGGCCGGGCTTCTGACGATGCTCTCAGAAGCAATAGCTTTCGCTATCGCCTAGAACACTGGCCAGAAATGAGCCTGTGAGGATATAGGAAGGAGAGGCATCGACCCAAGTGCTATGATAAGGAAGATGCAATGGGCATACGTTGGTCTTCCCACGGAATTCTTTCCTTGAAAAACTCAGAAGTTTTTTTACACCTATCGAGAGATGATAGAGTGTGTGTGTGTGCGTGTATGATAAGTCTTTTGGGCGAAAGGAACGCTTCAACTTTACAGTCGTGTAGGAAATCAGGGGCTTCGGAAGTCTGTTTTTGATTGAGGGGATCGTCGGCTGAAAGAAGTGACGGCATAATCGAGGGCACATCAGAAATGTTGGTGAGGTTTTGTGATTACTGCTCCTGAAAGCAGGGGGCTTCAAAACCTTATGTTTTTTAAGAAAAATCTATATAATACAATTATGGAATGGCATTTGTGAACGTCATTGTTCTCAAGAAATTATTGAACATCATTTTTGTGCTTTATTTTATATTGTTTTATATTTGACCTCTTTTAATAAGAGTTATTTTTAAAATGGTCACGAAACATAAAAGGTCATGCATTTATACCGGTAAGTGAATGATAAATACACCTGTTGGTACATAAGTGGCCCAATACCACGGTATAAGAAACAAGGAAGGAAATAACCAGTCTTTTTTTCGTCGACCGAGTGACAATGGTGACGTCATGGCAACAAACCAATATCAGAGCTCAAATTGCATCTAGCAACACCGCTAGCCCAAAATCTGGCACCACTATTGGCCAAGCGACATGTCGTAATGATGACGTCATCAAGTTTGTTTGAAATGAAGCCGTTCTATTGGCTAGCCGAACAAGAAGATGTATATTTTCTCCCATAGAAATGCCCCTACCTTGTTTCCTCTACCACGCCCAATACTCGGGGAACGAGTTAAGAACGAGCCCTTGAGCTTACAGTCGTTATAGCTTTTCGTGCCCTCTCGTGCAGTTAGCTGCTTGACAAGCTGCGCGAAAATATTGTCATGCCAATAATTCATCATAACATTCTGTCTAATTTCCTTATTCCTACTGTTTTGAAGAGGCCCCAGAGACATGTACTCCCTGCGATAGTTGCTCAACTCTAAGTCTCAAACGAATGAAGTTAACGTTCAGCTTTCGATGATAATACAGGACAAATTCAAAAATTACTTACAACACCGGGTAAAGTTTTAGTATTTCAGAATTGGTATTAGTATTATTCAGAATTATTTGATATTTTAGAAGTTATACAGTAGATGTTTTCTCTTATTTAGTAATTATGTGATCCGTAACTTCTCGGTAATGCAAAAATATTTCGAATAAATCACACGCTACCTCATTTGCATCACACACTCAGCAGGCGTGAGCAAAGTACCGTGCCGGAGTGCGACTCACGCGGCGTGACATCCCAGTTTAACTTTTTCGCCGCCCGCATACATGTTTTTCGCCGCCAATGCGATGTAAGCCATTGAATCGCTTGGGCGGAGAAAAACATGCATGCAGGCGGCGAAATAGCTAGACTGGGATGGCTGGTGTTGTTAGTTCTTGTGTGTGTGTGTGACTTGGGTGTATATTCAAGCAATATTTGACATCTCAAGTCTGTCCTCAAGAGCCGCTAAGCGCTTTGACAGCAGATGGTAAAACTGAAGTTCAACATTCAACTCAAAGTGAAAGTCAGATGTATTAAGCAATGTTGAAAATAGCAAACATTCACTGAATCGAGCCTTCATTTCAATTTGATTAAGTTTGTATGAAAGTTAAGTTTGTGACTGTTGGTCGGTCAGCAGCATTATGGAAATTACCTCGGTGGCAACTGGTGCGCAGTTCGCAGTCGAAGTATAAAATATTTCCAGTAATTTAAAGCTGCAACATGGTTTTGACTGATTGTGCAGTTCAAGCTGCACGCTTTGCACATAAACAATAAATTTCTTTTACTTTAAACGTTTAATGAGGACACGAGGCTCGCACAGCGGCCTGGCGCGATATGACATGCGTTACGCTCATGTTCACAGGCAAACTCAGCGCTCAAAGAGCACCAGAAGCCAATCAGTTCACTCGTTGTTTTGCAGGCAATCACAAATATTTCTCATTTACTTTGGTAATGCACACGTCGGCGGCGTGATGTTTGCACACAAATAATTCATGCTCGGTTGATGCTTCCTCATTTAGTGATACGCAAACTCTAGCCCAGGGATGCGAGCTTCATAATTTCAATACCGGACGCCAGGTGCATTCGCCGGCACGCACAGCAAACACAGCCTTTATTTGATAGCGAAAGCCAGCCCGCGTTGTGTGTGCTTCGTCACTGGTGTTTTGATTCAAGTAACTGCTTTTTTAATTCTTTCCAGACATATTTGTTCAGCTCCGCCTGCCATTGGGGAATGATTACTGGACAGTGTTCTTCTAGTGGGAATGGTTTTGACGCTCGTGCAGAATTTACTCTAAAGATTTACGAAATTGGAGCTCGAACAAAAGGAATGAGTTTCACTCTAATTTCATTTGTTCTTCATCCGTTGGATGGAAGGTGTCATATTAGTCACTGAAATAGGCGGCTGTTGTGTCTGAAAGAGTGGGAGTGAGAAAATGTGTAGAAAACACGCTTTCTTTCAATATTGAAGTAGAAGGAAAATGTGATTTCGAATTGAGTTTGAGCATCGAATCAGTGATTTTTCACTAGTTCACGATAGTGAATTAAAACAATGTTTTTTTAGAAAAACAGCATTTTAATACATGGGTAGGTTTAGTAGGAGTTAATCTCAGAGTTTACTCTTCTTGGCCACGCGAAATGTTGTTCCTGAAATTTGCCAGCAACGCTTATCAAGAATCTCATATCAACACATCAGCACGGTTCTCGAACTGAGACCTAGCGAAATAGAGAACGCAGTTTATCTCCATAAATCTGTTCCAACATTAGGAGAAGAGCGCAATTGTTGCGCTGTCTTATGTTTCCACCAAAGAAAAAGTTAATCCTGAAAATTAAAAACTAGTTGAAATTGGAGATAATATAAATTTTACGACAACGAAGAAACTAACAATGAAACAGAAGAAAAATAGCTCATTTTCTTCAACTACTCGCAATTTCAAAACTGTTAAAATCACGGAGTAATAACTACGTGTGGATTGTGAATAAATGAAAAGGTTACAAACGATCAAATTGTCCCATAATAATATCAGATCTTTCAAATTATGCATTTAGACACATCAATTGACATTACTGAAGATTTTCCACTCTAGGACCGAAAATTTGCTCATTGCATGAAGTTCTTCCATCACATTTAGTTGTAAACGGCTCAAGGTATAATTAAATTGTAACTCACACTACGTTCAAAATTATCCACGAAGTAACTTCATCACGTCTTCACAGCCTGCAATAGTTTTTCATTAGCGAACGGTAAGTTGGGGCACACAGAACCGGTCCCAACACCGTGGCATGTGTCGAGTACACACAGCAGCACAAGCAAGATTGGCATCACCTCACCAACTTGGCCATCTTTTCCTGCCAAGCAACAGCCCAGTACGGGCTGCATTTGCATTCCGAAGTTGAACGAAGCTTCATCTAAGGAAGCTTGCCCAAGAACTCCAACTGCCTCCATCAAGATTCCGATCTCGCGAACGGAGAAATACCGGATAGCAACACACGGCCGAAGCAAATTGCAGCTGAGCTACGCACACCGACGGACAGCGCGGCACCCTCGCTGCGTGTAGACGAGTCAGTCGATGCAGCGGCCTACCTCGGCAGGCAGAACCTGATTTTTGTGTCTTCCCTGAAGTGCTGAACTTTGAAGTGAGGGTGGAGCCTAGCTGTTCGGTTTGGGAAGCTTAAATTTGGTCTATAAGTTTAAATGTACTAATTTTTTTGGTCTCTCCTGAAGTGCTGAACTTTGATTTGCGGTTTGTTGCGGCTTGTTCGGTTTGGGAAACTGTGTTTAAATTACGTCTATAAATTTAAATAAACTCACAAACAGGGAGTTTTGTGCTGTTCGGATATTTATGTAAAAATAGGTGTAAATTTATTCGCATTTCACTGAATATTGGAAACAGAGAGGATGGAACAGGTGATGGAATTTAAAGCTAAAGTTAATCTTAACAAATTTATAAAACATGGTCATCGTCATGTGCATTAGGATTATAAATCAGAGTATCTGAATGGATCATGCTAGTTTTAATATTCTCACTAAATTCTAAAAATTACTGAAATCTGATAAAACATGGACTACTTTCAAGCGACAGTAAATCCTTCGCTTGGTGGATGAGAGTTTGAAGGTTAACTTGACCTAAGATGATCCTTTACATTATTTTTAATTTGTTCTGTGGTAAGACATAATGCAACAAAAGAGTGGAAATAATGTCTATTTGGTTAATTAAATACATTGATTACATAAAGCGTTACCTAACACCTCAAGGTGAGCGTTTGAGCTTAGTGTGAACCTCGCCGTTAATTTTCAAGGCTCGCATTGTTCTTTTTCTGATGCGATTTTAGATGAACACGTCCTCCCCTTCACAGTTTTGCCTCTCCGTCCTTATCTTAGGGGAATAATTTGACAGCACCAATCAAAAATATGGCTCTGTCTTGACTTTATTGACTGTCTCTCTTTCTTGACTTAACTTTCTGCCCGTGAAGTGACCGTGAAAAAGGTCAATAAAATTTGCTGGGATCTTCAAGCCTTAAATCGTCAACAATGACTAGATAACAAAGTCACGTGACCAATACAAATTGCCATTTAAAAACAGTTTAATTCAAAATGAGTTCTCACGCTCACTCTCGCACTCATGTACGAAAAAGTCTGTCGGAAATCTTTTGTGGAATTTAATCAGCAACATTGATAACTTTGAGTAATTCAATGAACAGCTGTCGTGTTTGTCAGTGAATGGAAATGATTTATCTGTAAACAAATTGAATGAAGATCCTAACCCAGTGGAACTTTTTCGCCGCCTGTTTGCATGTCTTGTGCAGCCTAAGTGATTTGGGTCTTAAGTCTTAAGTTTTCACATTTAAAGTCTCAAATTTAAGTTTTCACATTGCGAGGTGCTATTGAACCAACTGCAGATAGTGATCGTTTCATTCATCGACTTCTACATTTATGAAATCTAAAATGCATCTGAAGCCTGGAAATAAAACGAGCGAGTAACCGTACAACATTGTGCGTTTCGTGACAACATGCAATAGTTCATGCTCTGTGCTCATACTTAAAGGTTAGGTTTTTAATTAAATAATAAACAATTGGAGTAAATTTTCAGGGTTTTCAAAAATCTACAATTCAGTTAACACAACCAGCTCACGCAAGGGTTTGATGAGCTAAAAACTTAGAAGCCCCCCAACCTCCCTCGTTATTATCACACTCCTCAATCTCTGATGCCAGATATGGCAGAAATATATACCAAGCCTCGCCTAGGAGCGAGCGCTGAGAGGAGCTCTCGGCGAGAACAATTAGATGGAACGTATTCTTCCTACGGATGATGATGGTGATGACGGCCCGTAATTAAAAAGTCTTGTTTAGACAGCAGGAAATCGTCGTTGCAAGTAGCACCTCTGAATAGCACTAATTCAGCAGCCCTGCCCTGCTTAGGGAGGACAAAATTCTAATTTAAGCATTCATGTGACTTCGAAATAAAAATACTTGGACAGCTTTTTTTATGATGATTCTCATTACTACCAGCCGCAATGTGAAGTTTCTGCTTTCCAAAATGATTCTCATTACTACCTGCAGCAATGTAAAGTTTCAGCTTTTTTTCAAATGATTCTCATTACCACCTGCAGCAATGTAAAGTTTCAGCTTGTTTTCAAAATGATTCTACCTGCAGCAATGTAAAGTTTGCCTCTTCATCGGTCACTAAACATGATTTCCCTACGCACAGAAGTGTTTTGCTTCTCAATTCAGCTATCAAAATCGCGTCATAATACTTTCCAAGTCTTCCCTTCCGCAAACTATGTAACTTTGCAGTCCATTTTTTTTTAATTGGAAATGTTAAAATTGTTTCATCTTAGCTGTCTCAGAATATGATTCTGATATAATTCTCTTTTCAATTTAAGAAAATTAATCGTTGATCGTGATCAAACCCCATCCTTCCCAGCCCAGAGTGAATGAGAAGATGCAAGGACAAGACGAACTCTCCCGTAGTTATTTTTTGTACACAGTTCAATTTGAACATAGGAAATTCTGAATGTTTTCAAATATATCCAAAAAGTTATGGAACTTTCAGTTAAATGTTGTGAAATGCACGTGAAATGAAACCTCTGAGACGATATAACATCATCTTAAGTTGTTTAACCTTTTCACTCCAGTTGGTCGAGTGCGTCCCACAGATTTTCAATAAGCCCAGTGATATGTATGATGCCTTCATAAAATACCGATGGGACAAAAAATCCCAGGGCCTGTAACCTAACCTATGAACTTGGGAATTTTAAACTATTTTTCAGTTAACCTATACTTATTAACACACAAGCGATATATGCCATCAGTTTCAATTTCTTCGAAAAAAAATAATCGGGAGTGAAAGGGTTAAGGAGTAAGGCCGGCCCTGGGAGTGGCGAAATCTCCTCCACCTCAACATCAAATAAAATTCATTATTCGTTCTTCAGAGATTTGGTAAAATGGTTTGTGTTTTGGCTCTCTGAATACGTAACCCATCGAATCCAAAAAACTTCAGAAATTGATTGAAATAGCTTTTTTGAAGAAATGTTGCTCGCACATGGAGCAAAAACTATGAAAATTCAATTTGATCACAGATGTTTAGAAATCTTATATATGGTTGAATAAAATCATAACTATCTCAGATAAAAAGGATATTGCTTTGGTTGGCTTATCTTTAACGAGTAATTAGAGTCCACTCATATGTTGCTGTGTACTGCAAGTGATCTCGTGTTCGTATTGTGCTCCGGTAGTATTTATATATATATATATCAATTTCGTACTGAGCTTAACACGTTGTCTGCAGCAGGTAAAACTGAAATTTAATATTCAACTCAAATTTAAAGTCAATGGTAGTCAGTAATATTGAGAAAAGCAAGCATTGACTGAGTCGTTCCTTCATTTACTTTTGATAAAGTATTCATGAAAATTGAGTTTGTGACTACTGATCCGTCAGCAGCATTATGACAGTCCCTTCCGTGTACACCGGTGGCTCACGTCGCAATCAAAGTCTTAATGTAGATTTCCCGAGCTGCAGTTGCCGCGACTCTCGGACCTGATGAGTTCCTAGCTTTTTCCTTCGCCTCCATTGAGCTCACATGGATGCACGAGCGATGTACGCTCTAGAACCCGCAGCTGAATGGAAGTAAGGAGATTAACTCAGGATGGCAGACCATTCTTAACTTTTCTGTTTCTCGCTGGCTTGACGGGGAGTTCTACCGCACGTACTCTAGCCGTTCATGCAACTTCCAGAAAGGATGTGTGGGATGTATGAAGGACTTATTCTACAACAGAGCGATATTAAATGATATATGCATCGTACATTTTACAGAGTGATAGTGTTCGGCATTGAAATTGCTTGGCATGACAACTCTGCTTGGCATGACAAATTAGCAATGAGAAAACTGAACTATTCATTTTCACAACCAATCCAGTGCAATGACTCTTTGGTCTTTTAGTCATTGAATAAATTAAGATAAGACTAATTTATCTTTGCTCAATGCTGGGCTCCACCTCAGGCTTGCCTCTGGTTTCTCTATTTTGATACACCGATGAGTATACATGAAACAAATGATTGAGTTGATTCAAGCACATGAGTATCGAATTAACCAGGTCACTGGACGAAACAAATGACTCAGCTGATACAGCAGCAAGTGAAGCAGTACTCAGCAGTTTGGCTCGCGTACAAGGCACAAAGACGAATGCTCAGTCGCAGCTCTGAATGTATAATCTCTCCCTAAACACAGTGAGCTCAGACGCAGGACGCGTTTCGAGCGCGGAAAAATGGCCAGCTTCATGGTTAATTCCTTGCAGTTATGCGTAAAAAACACTCGACTTTTGAGCCCTCGAGCGATCTTAGTTTTCAAACAAAGATTCTCGGTTTTAAGGCAGAAATTTTCAGCTGAAAAACTGCCTCTTTTGAGAATGAAACAGCTTCTGATCCTGTCCGGTGCAGTTAAAAATCTCCTCAAAACTGCCAAAAATTTTACCTGGGCCTGCTCAAACATTAGACGTGTACTCAGTGTCGTTTGCCGTCTCTTCACAAACACTTCCGTAATTTAACTTGCCGCCATCCTCCTCGGAACAGAGAAAATCTGCGAAAGAATGCTCTTGCACACCGTAATTTTGCCCCTTCCAGGCCAGCTTGAATTAACGTGAGAATCTCGCAGTTAAATGGCAACAAGGAGTGTGAAAACACACGTGTTTTTTTGCCACTGAAATCTGCACACAACAACAACTCTTAATTTTGATGCTACAAAGAAAGCTTGAACTTGAAGACTAAGACACTTATTTCACAGGTGCAGAGAAAAGGTAGGGTACGAGAATTCTACCGTTCGCAGTCGACGGGAGTCAGATATTATTGTTTACCCGGGCAGAGTTGACACAACACTCTCTCTGTGATCATGGTCAACATTTTAGCGCTCTCAAATTTGCCTCGTAATTACATGAGCTAAGCCGACTCTGACGAGATTCAAAACCGTGGTGCGACATGGCATTCAGTTGCGAAATAATCGGTTCACTAAACAAAGCCCTCGATTAATGCAATCTTGATAAACGAGACATTTGATGAGCGCGAATACGAATCTACCGAAAAGTTTCCATTTCTCTGGCCTCGGTACTTAATTGAACGATAATTCACTTCAAGGGAGCCCTCAAAACTTCATAATTAGATCAGTTGTTAATCAAAGTTTTGATCTTATTGTGGAGCAATGCACACGTTAAACGATTCCAATTCAAGCTATTTATGAAGTTTTTTATGAATGCCTGAAATGTTGTGAGATTGGGTTCAGGGAGGGACATTTTTAAAGCGTCAACAAATTTTGTTGTTTCATTAGCAATGCGCGTTTGGAATATATTTTCGCTGGTCCCAAATACTCAGGTTTACGAACGAAAAAACATTGCAACAACTACGCGACTTTACGTTTTCACAGCGTCAATAAATTTTATTCATTCTTTGGCAATGTTCGTGTGGAATATATTTTCGCTGGTCACAAATGCTCAGTTTTACGAACGTAAAAATAACGCAACAACAACTCAACTGAGTGACACTGGTTCATTCAGCTACCGCCCACGCTGTGCATGCGCGTGATTGCGAAGTTTTTGATTCGGTCTTGGGAATGTGGAGTGAGAATAGAGGTTTATACGTGTATATGCTACATCTTTTACACTTTTGAAACGTTGTCAGGATCGAAGCTTCAAATAGGAACGTCTATTCATTGAAAATGTATATGTACATCTATTCCAATCAAAACTATACCTAGCTATTGAAAAATGAACGCTGGTGATTTTCATTCCTGTTTTTGCGATTCAAAGGGAAAAATTTTTTTCTGTTAAACTGACAAGTCTTCCTTTGTAATGAAAGTCAGATTCCGTTCCACCACAACATCTGCTGCAATGGTCATGCAAATGATGTAATGATTTTTACATTTTATGTCTTCCATGGGAATATTCCTCGTTTTCATGAATACGACGCTCACTACGAAAGTACTCTCACAAAACCCCGAATTACGCGCAAAACATAAAATTCCTTAATTAAGCAGATTTTCTTCTAACAAGCTTCTGAAGACTGTCCTTTTGTGCATAATTTTGCAAGACAGGAAAATAAACAAATGAAAGACTGTCCGCGCAGCGTCGACTTTACGTAACGTCCATCGGACTAAGTAAAGCCGAACATCAGGAGGCGCTATGCCTCGTAACATTATGTTGTTAGGCGCGCGACAAAATATTCATGGTTGCTACAAAATTTCCAGAATTCCAAGACTTCTCCCACAAACATGGTCTGCGCGATGAGATCCGACTAAAATGGGATTTATTTTGAGGTTTTTCCAGAATGCAGAGTGGTTTTAGTGGCAAGTCAAATACGTCGAATGTTCTTGGTGTTCGTTCCTTTGTGGTCTCTGTCGCTCGGCGTCTCCATTACAGGTTTCAAAGAAGGGAGCTGATTTCTCACTTTGCGATGGTCATAAGAAACGTAAAGTGATTGTGCGTATTATTGCAGTTCTTATTCACTTAATTTACCGAGCATAATGACGTTGTCACCAGTTAAGCGTTAATGTCTTACAGTGAGTCGTTGTCGCCCGGTGGCAGAGTGGGTCCAAAAATGTCGCGTGATTTAAACCTACTTGCTTTTTTCAGTCGTGTTCACATACTCGTGAAACACACTCAACTTGAGGAATATTTCAAGAGTGGCACAACCGTGATTACCTTGTCGCTAGTTACAATCAATCAATTTATTATTATCTGTTATGTGCACTACATTGAATACGTTGTGCAAGACCTAGTATTAGGACGAGGACACATGAACCGATTTCTGCTTAGGTTAGTTGAGATTTGCTTTCGCTTTCATTTGAAGCGAAATAAAATTTCCTAATGCACTACGTCACAATGGATACTGAATTTAAATCACTAGTCGAAAAATATTAAAAAAATTATACCAAAAAATGTACTAGTAACAGTAAATAACCGATACAGGATTTCCAGTTCAACAAGGCATCGCGTTGAAGCATTTACGGCAAGAATAAAACGATAGAAGTAATAATAGTATAATTCGATTCAGGATTTCCAGTTCGCCAAAGTACACCGTTGAAGCATCTAAGGCAAAATAATAATAAACAGAAACTTAACTTGCCGGCGGTACACAGACTGTACCCTGAAGCGAGTGCTGCCGTCATCTCAGGCTGCCATAATTTGGCTGAGCTCGTAGAAATTCAATGAACTCAAATTGGTGCCATTGAAGCATAATTTGATTAGCTGAACACCCTCTTCATTTGCATGAAAATGATACACCTATTATGGCCCGGAAGTAGCCTCGGGAAGAAGAGGCCGCTTCCTCTCGAGTGAGGGAGAAAGTTACGGCGGCACAAGTCTGCCTCTAACTTCCTCAATTTTGAAAGAACTCCCGAGCACGAACTTGGAGAGTGAAGCTGAGATAGGTTGGTAGCGTCTCTCAAAAAAAGAAAAATCTCCATGCAGTTTATGAACAAGAGCTGGTAAAATGAAAACGTAGGACCTTCGATGCAGAGAAACAAAAGTGCTTAGAATTGAAGATCTGTGTAAAATTTATAGATATAGATGAATAAGTGAGGTATTTATTCAGAGGCGAGACGTTCATTCTAAATTCTTGTTAGACTCGCGCCGATAGTAATTAAACTAATTTTGAAGTATAAAACAAAGCTTTAAGTAAAATATTCTCATCGTGGCGCATTAAAGACCTTCACTTTCACATCCTTTGAAATGTTCCAATGAAATATTTAACTTCTGTAAGGAACTATCCTTACTATTTTATTAACTATTTTGTTTCCAAGCTGCAAAACTTCAACATTTGAAATCACAGTCGTTATGTTCAACCGATTACACGAATGTTGTATGTAATTGAAGTTCGATGTGCAGGTGGCCACACCGCATCGTTCAGTGGCTGAAGAAAGAACTCTAAAGCTGAAATCATTTCTGTTATTTCAATAACAACTCCATTATAGACAATCATTCACTGATCATCCGAGCACAATTTTCAAAATACCTTCACGAGCTCTTTAGACAGCTCTCTTTATTTTTGCAATACAGAATCAATTGATTCAACTTACAGAGTCTGAATGCTAAGAGAACTTTGATTTTGCGTCAGTCATAATCCTCTCATTCAGAATATCCGTCGACCCAAAACCCGGACCCGACATTCCAACTCAACATCAAAGGCCGTCGTCAAAGGTGACTGAGATGCTCCGCAATCACACACAAACCAGCACAAGATTAAATCGCCTCCTGCACGCTATCCTCCTCACTGACAGCGCACCGAGCTACAAATTTTCGATATTAAGTAGTTGAAAAAATAGCTACCCGATGTAATTAAGGCAATGGATTTCCCTCATATCAGGTGCGAACCAACTCTCAAGTCACGGTGGATTTTTGCTGGCAAAACGTAAGCTGAAAAAAGACAGCCTTTCGACTCGATTTTTAAAAAATTGTCATGTAAACAAGAAATTCTAACAACTTCAGAGCGAAATCTACTAACAACTTAAGGGTGAAATCTACCAGCGCTGGATAGTTAGGATGTTTGATGTGTAGAACACATCAAGTTGGTCTGTGCCAATCTGTTCCGCTCACTGCTGTATCGGCGCAACAAAGGCCGGGTTTGGGCGGTTTTGGGAGCTAGAACACACGAGAATAATTCCCGGGCCATATTCAGCGTAGCGCCGGGCACACACTCACACACAGTGATGCTGCACTCCCTTCAGGCAAGATGTAGACAAGATACAGTCAAGACTCAGGCAATATACAGTCAATATACAGGCAAGAGATGCACAGAGCAATATTGTAGTCCCTACAGGCAAGATACAGGCAAGATACAGGCAAGAAACACAAGATACCCTGCTACAAGCAAGATACAAACAAGATACACCCAAGATGCACCCAAGATACAGGCAAGACACAGGCATGATACTGGCAAGATACACAGAGAAATGCTGCAGTCCCTACAGGCAAGGTTACAGAAGCGAGCCCTTCGCTCCAAGGTCTACACACAACACGGTTGGCTCAAACACAAACAGATGCTGCCGAGATGGCGTAAACAGAGCCAGATGGTGACTTTATTGTGCAAACAGGAGCTCAATGCGCAGCCCTTGGTCCTTTTTTTAACAAAGCGCTGTTCGGTGAAGTGGAAGTGGAAGTCCGGCCAGTGGCTTGCTACTGCTTCAGATGTTTGAATTTTAATCTGCAAAGTTTGATTAAGGTACCGGAACCAAAGCCACTTGATGTTTGTGTTGGATACAAAAGGTACCTCACGCACAAAAGCATTGCAGAAAGTTTACATAAATGAAGAAATTAGCCTACTGGGATTTCTACTAAGGTCATCGTTCAAAATGTGAATGAAAAAATATGTTCTTCCTGGCTCAAAGGTTAGCGTATTTTTTTAATGAAAGATTACCGGGAATAGGATATAATGAAATTAATTATTTTGCTGTCTTGCCATCACTAATGCAAACAATTGACATGGATGATTAATTAGTTTCTGTGAAGTAAATATCTGTTCCTACTTCTTTGTGTTTACGCTACCGTTTTAAATTTCGGCACTAAACCACTTGAAGGCGGTAGCAGAGATACAGCTGTTCGAAACCCACAAGTAGTGTGCAGACACATGCATGGGGTAAATTTGCGGAAATTGCTGAAAATTTTCCGTAAGCGCTGAAGATAAATTAGTTCTCGAACACTAATCAAGCAGTTTCATTTCCTCTCTCTGTCTCTATAATAGGAAGCAATAACTCTCGCTTTTTCTAGGTGTGCAGGACGGTAGAAGAATCAAGGTAGGGTCAAACCTGCCTTTTTTCGTCGTCCGTGTGACAATGTTGACGTCACGGCAACGAACCAATTGCAGCGCTTGTATTGCATCTGCACCACTATTGGCCTAACGACATGTCGAAATGCTGACGTCATAAAGTTTGTTTGAAATACAGCCGTTGTATTGGCTAGCCAAACAAGAAGAGGTGTTTTTTCCCCTTAAAAATTACCCTACCTTGTTTCCTCTACAGCGGTGTGCAGGCAGCCTTGGCTTGTAGAGCATGTTTCAGTTCAGAAGACCCGCAAGCTTCGTATTCCCAAAGCCAAATTTTTCACAACGATTTGGTGCGACAAAGCGGTGCCAACGTCGGCCAGATACCATGTAGCTATGGCAGACAAGTGGAGGGTTGTTTATTTTAAGCAGTAGAAGGGGAAGAAGATAATTCATCTACATCTAAATTAAGTTCATGCAAAAATTTGCTCAGACTCAAATAGCGTAATTGTTCAAATGCCAGCAAGTCTATTGAGCACAGTAATGAAAGTAAAGGTTCATTTCCAACAGTGTTGCGGATTACCATTGGATCTCACAGGAAAATTAAAGTTTTGCTCTGTTGTTCGGACAAAGTAAAGCCCATTGAGCGACATTTTAATTTATGTCTGGCTTACGGCATTGCTGAGTATATGAATATACGCGGATGCTATCTCCATATTGAAATTTTATTTACGGAGCTAATTACAAGACAATTAACAGTAAATATTTTATTCCACCATAAAATTTTGATATTCCACGTTTTATAATTATCAGCCATAAAGAAAAGATCAAAACTTCAGCTTAGAATGAAAATGTTTGGACTGCCATAAAATGTTTTGTCTTGCCCAAAATGAGCGGAAGATTTTGTGATGAAAAAATGAATTATTTTTATCTCACACCTTATTGTACTCCACACATGGCGAACTCATGTACCCCGCATAAGATTACACTTGCGTTTGTGTGCAGTGCTCAGTATACACAGTGTACCTTCATTCAGTCTATTGTGTCTATTGTCAGTCTTCTTCTGGCCGTCTACTTCAGTCTTCCATTGTGTAATTTCCACCCTAGGAGAAAAATTTTCAGGTTTTTTCAATTGGTGAGCAATTTATCTACTTTATGAATGCAAGTTAAACACGCAGTTAAAAACATGGTCGCCTTCATCAGCAATCTCGTCCAAGCTTGATTGGTTTCATAGGCTCATTCTAGCGCGAAATTTGCTCTAAGTTCATATGACAAATTAGTTCTCTAAACCAATCAAGAAGTTTCATTTCCTCACTCTCTCTCTCTCTCTCTCTCCCTCTCTTAGCAGGCATTAACTTACGCTTTTTCTAGGTTTAGTTGGCGTAAACAATTTTTGATGTCTTCTTCATTCACTGACGCAGGAAGAGTCATTAGTTATTTTGATGGCCGAATTTGGCTACTCTCTTCTTCTTTTATTGGTCTTTGGCATCGAGTTGCCTTTGTTTCTTGCTTCTTGCTTCATGAAGCAAGAAGCAAGAGTAACTCTCTTATTGTTTTATTGGCCTTTGGTATCGCGTTACCTTTGCTTCATGCTTCATGAGAGCAGGAATTATCTTTTTTGCTTGAGCGTTGCGCCTAAATTCGACCATCCTTCTCAAGCGTGCGCCGTCACAAAGCCTACGCCGCTCCCCGGCGCATGTCTGGCGTGCACTACGTCGTCGCAGGGCTGCAGGTCGCTCAACTAATGCACAGACCATGTCTCTCGGGGACCCATTCTACTAATTCATTCATAAATTATACCTGCTCATGGGATTTATGGCTGAGTGGTGCATAATTCATGCCATATTTCTGCATCCCGCCTGCACAAACCTCTGATGCGAATCTGTCAAGACCAAAACTGCGGCGCTGAGTGTGATCCCTCGCGTGTGAGACTCTGAGTGTTCCTCTCTGAGTTGTGATCTCAGGGCCTCATATTGCACTCGGCTTATCTTCAATGCGCTATATTTTGTGAGGAAGGTAATCTCAATTGTCGGCTGTGATCTCATCCAGTCTAACTTTTTCGCCAGAGCATGTATGTTTTTCGTCACTCGTGCGATTAAATCACTTAGGCGTCGAAAAACGTGCATGCAAGCGACGAAAAAGTTCGACTGGGCAGCACCTCATATTGCACTCGATGTATATTAAATGCGCTATATTTTCTAGGGAAGGTAATCTCAATTGTTCAAACTATTGGGAAATTTTATTTGTTCCTCATATTTGGGCAGAACCAAGGGGGAAATTTTACAGTGGATAATTTCTGTAGCAGGGAATTATTTCCTTTCTGCTATAGAAGATTTATTTCTGATTATTCTGTCGAAATCCATTGAATTTCTGGATTATTTCTATAGTGGATTAGTCCTGTGGATTATATCTCATAGGCACGACCGAACATTCAGCAGTGTGTTCATTTCCTTGTCTTTTTTCGCATATTTACGTCGTGTTCATTATTTTAGAAATTAAACTCTGCCGACGCTAACAACTTTTCATTTATCGTTAGGAACTGAAGAAATCAATAGTCGCCACGGGCAGTCTGAAAACTCACTTTATAAGAAACAAATACAAGTAGCTGTAGAAACTTGAGACTTTCAAGCCTCGTGTAGTTACTGGAGGAGTGTAACAATCATTATTCTGAAGAGTGAGCGGCGCTGGAGAGCCAAACAAACCACTTTTACTCAGTGCCTGGTGCGTCTCTAGTATCATTCTTTCAATTTATTTTGGGACATCATATACTCAATGTGTCAAATCGAGTTCTATACCGGTGAAGCACTTTTCCCAGTCCAACTTTTCGCCGCCTGCATGCATGTTTTTCGCCGCTCAAGTAATTAAATTGCTTGGGCGGCGAAAAACATGCATGCTCCGGCGAAAAAGTTAGACTGGGATTGAATAGAGTTTGAACTGCAACAAATTCGATGATTGGAGTCCTTTCTTTGCGCTCAACTGAAGTAAAATTCATTCATAAGTAGTTTATATGTAGCTGTAAGCAGTTGAATTTTATTAATTTTTCATCTAGGAACTATAAAGAGTCAAAATTCGCAACTGCGTGGTAATTAAGGCCAAATCTACATCCCTCTGTTCAATCTATATTGAAATAATGTAAACCAACTAGGCCCATTAGTAGTACAAATAACTTTTGTCGCTGTCAAATAAGAATCTCAAGTCCACTACTGCAATGACGTTAGTTGTCTGCTACCACGAATTGTCAATTCATTTATTCATGTAAAATAGACAACTATCTTGTTTGCGCCTACGTCGACACAGTTCTCTCAAAGCCATGCAGCGCATTACAGCAGAAACATTTCCACATTTGACGGTCAAAGAATTAACGCAACCTCGACTCAAGATGTAAGGGACCAGGCGTGAATGGTTAATGCGACAGTAGGGCTGCTCTTGCCTGCACTCCAGTGACACCTTCTGAAGACCGCACGAGTTTTTTACGAATGACGAACGCACTTTCAGGCCCATTTCACACTGAGCTAGCAAAGCAGCACCTAGCAAGCTCGCATGAGCTATCTAGCAGATGGAATGCGAAACTGGTACGTCCTTGGGAATTCCACCCTCTGTACTAAAACTATAAAGCAGATGAGCAGAACCATTGGGGATAAATTATAACAATTCTAAAAAAAATTAAACACAAGTGAGTTCAGGGAACCTCACATGAATGCCTGATGTAAGCCAAAACATTTGGGTATTAAATAATTACACAGAGCTTTGACCATTGTTCAACTCCAGTTTCTTCTTGTCAATGAACAATGATTTAAAACTACGAAAGTCTTGGTCGCTTAGAGCTTTGCTGACCGAATTGAAGTTGAAAAGTTTAGATGGGCGTTTAAAGCCATTACAATGGTCTCTAAGAAGAGGAGGCATTAGGACGCCTAGTTCTCCTAATGAAACTCGAATGCTGACTGCGACAAATGAATTGCTGTGCTTCCAACATTTTACTGGAAGCAGCAATCACACACACAAGAATACGTGCAACTGCCATCGATTTCCTCCTCAAAGCGATTTATCTTAATACAAAAGGAACCAAGTTTCAAAGTAAATATAGAGTGAACGGCAGTCCAGGAATTTCATACACAAGCGACAATGCTCATTTCACGACACAAGCAAGTTTGAACAAAAATAAATTCGTTCAAAAAAAACCTGAAGAGGATCCCAGCATCGGCGCTTCATTTAGGAAGCTTCATAATGCAGGTTGCAAGCACTCAATAAATCCTAGAGCAGTACGGAGCGCTACTGGTGCAGGTAGCGGGGCGACAGGCCATTATTCAAGAGGAAGAAGCTTCTATTGAGCCTCAACAATAGAATTTATTACCACTCTGTGTTTGCTCGCGGCCATGAGCAATGACCCTTACTTTTGCATTTTAGGCATCGACACACCGGCCTCAGTTCTGCAGGGAACTCTACACCGCTAACTTCAGGGGTTATTTAATGCGTTTTTTTATCAGTGCCATGAAGTTGTTTGGAAGACTTCAGTCTAATTTACAAATTACACAAAAAAATTAGCTTATAGCGCTGTATTAGTATCAGTTATATATGAAAGCACTTGCTCCTCAATTTCATGAAGTTCTTTGAAAGATTTCAGTCTGATTTAGAATTCGTAACCGAATCGGAAAAAGTACGTATGAAAAAACTATCATTTAGAGTTTAAAGCTTTATGTTAATATCGATTATATCTGAAATAGAATTGTTTGAAGATTACCAAAGTTGTGAGCTAAATCACGCGACATTAGGGCGCATCACATAAAATGCGGGCTCATTTCAGGAAAATATCAGGCAGTGACTCTTGAGTCAGGTCATGAGACGTATTTAAACTAATACATTTAATATTCATGGTTATATTAAACACATGTCATCATGGCGTGTCCCATTATTTATCGCTAAGATTTAGTGATGGAACTTTAAAATTACTGTCAACTTGTTTGCACATTTCGAGCTAAGCTGATATGCAAAAGCTAATAATAATTACTTTCAGTGCAACACAGTTGCTCCCATAGCCCTCTAACGAGAACTGTGCAACATGATTATAATGACGTAGCACAGTATAGGTACTTTGCAAGCACCTCACTTCTGCGTGTCAAGTGAAGCCCAACTTCTTACTTCATTAAATTGGGGATTATTGGGATATTTGATCATCCTGTGGGGAAATTTATTTATGGGAAGTTAGCTCGAGTATTTGAAGGCGAAAAAGATTAGTGGACGAGTCGAAAAATTTGGTAAAAATTCATTTTTTATTATCCCAAATTCAGCAACATATATAGCACAGTATTTATGAAGAGACTGCTTCCATTTTTAAGTTACTAGGGAAGAAATTAACTCTCACACTTTTCAGTGATATTTTACTTCCTTTAATCCCCACAAGGTTGCACTCACAGTTTCAATTTAAATTTCTTGCTTCGGCGTTGAAAGTCTGCGGTTAAAAATAGCTGATGTAAAGAGTACAGTACTGGGTCTTTAACTCGCCAAAAGACTATTAAGAGGTCTTCGTTAAGGTCCAGAAGGCGCACATGAGATTGTTTTATCGCACAAATAGCGGTCATTAAGACAGTGACGTAAATCTGTGTGAGAAATATATCACTGGCAACTAAATGATATAGTGCGACCCCGGTCTTGCTCTGCTGCTCGGCCCGAGCTATTAACGTCTATTGCTGAGCTGTGTAATTAGTGGCCGTCGGAAGAAGGGCGTTCGCGTGAACGCTGGTTATAATGACACAAATAATGGCCGAGTAATCTCGATCTTTTTGAAATGAGGACTTTTTTTTAACCGGGGCTTTTGGCGTCCAATGGAAGAATGTTCTTTATTTGGAGGTAGCTTATAAGTCGCGTCGAAATGACGCTAGCAAAAAGTTGCGTTGTACTCAGTGGTGCGAATCTTACCTGATTCGTTTGGAGAGTTAAGGCAAAAGTAGTTTTTATTGTTCGATTCCCTCTACAACCGATGTGAAGGCGACCGGTAAAATAAGACCATACGTAGAACAAACACTTTGAAATTGAAAATAACTATGAAGGTAATTGCAAAGAAGAACTTTAAAATCATTTTTAAGAAACGTTTCAAGCCTCAGCTCATCATCAGTCATACTCTGTAACAACAAAACACACGCGTTGAATAAAAAACGAAAAATTACCGAAATTGTACTTCAAGTATTCAAAATTGGGGCCTAAATAAAACAATGACATGACTTAAAAACCGATGAATATATAAATCAAAATTTCACTTCCCAGCATCGTACACGCGAGTTAAAACAGGGAAAAGTCTATAGGAGTACAACTAAAATGCGAAATTTTGAACTCCCATAAACTTTTCTCCTGTTTTAACTCGCGTGTACGATGCTGGGTGGTGAAATTTTGATTTTTAGATTCATCCATTTTTTAAGTCATGTTATTGTTTTATTTAGGCACCAATCTGGAATACTTGAAGAATAATTTTGTAAATTTTTCGTATTTTTATTCAACACATGTGTTTTTGTTGTTACAGAGTATGACTGATGATGAGCTGAGGCTTGAAACGTTTCGTAAAAATGATTTTAAAGTTCTTCTTTGCAGTTACCTTCATAATTTAACTGCTAAGCAGAAAAGATATTCCTAATATTGATAATAACTAGTTGTACTATA
>JACJUY010000390.1:209573-225312 GCA_014220935.1 Platorchestia sp. MABIK
TGCCTCATACATGTCTGGTCCAAATAATGTGATTTACCATAGGTAACATAACCGATCTTCAGTCTGTTCATAACCGTTTTATCGAATATATTACTTGTTAAATAAAGCCGATTTGACCTATATTGTATAATACTGCATTAAATGTCAATTATCTCAGTGATCAGTCTATTGCGAAACTAGGTTAAGTGAACTAGGTTAAACATTATTGTACACCTTAGAATAATGTGATGGTAGGATGCCCAAGAAGTCGCTGAACTTGTTCGGGCCCACAGGTAGCTATACTCTAGTTTGACCATTGTACTAGCCTAAAGAATCATTCTACCTCTGTATCGCCTGTGGTAAATAAATTGTTTTAAATTGTTTAAATTGTTTAAGTCAATTTTTATATCAACAAGGGACGAAAAATGGAAAGAAAAATGAAAGGTTTTTTCAAAAAATAAAAATTCGAATAATTCATAGAAGAAAATTTGTGCTGGAAATGGATCCATGCGGTTGTTTTCGAGAAATATGCTTGTTTTCGGGAGTTGTGTTGAAAATACGGCTTAAATTTATTCTTCTCGGTACCTTACTTAGTAATTAATTTAAACCCTTTATTCACATTCGAGCACTACCACATTTAGAAGTTAACCCTCTGCTTATGAACAGGAAATTCAAACGAGGAATTGAAAATCACTTGAATACAAATTTGTTTTTCTTGCTCAAACAAACATGAATCTGAAAATGGTACAGTAGTCTACGGAATTTATTCCTCACATTTAACTTACTCCCACCGCGTGAATGCTCGGTCTAACAAACATGTAGGCAGTGGAGGCACACACAGGTAAGATTATGAACGGCAGGCGTACGAGAGTTGTGCTAGAGGCACGGCTGGAAAATCTCATTGTTCATTGCGCCAACCAACCTTGTTTTGAAACGATCAATCGATTTATGACAACTCGGTCAATTGAAAAAGATTTTCGAACACTTTCAATGCGCTGAAAAAATTTTAAACTAGAAACCTTACTTCTTGGATGCTGAATTCGAAATGAAGTCATAGAAGGATTCTGCGGAATTCTCGTACGCCATCCACACGGGAATTTAAGCAGCTTTTTCAACACAACTCATTCCTAAAAACAGCCATATCCATCAAAAAGTCCACATCCATCCATATACAACACCAACTTTCTTCTATGACCCATTAAATTTATTTCTAATTCAGAATTAAAGAAATTCGCTTAGAAAATACATTTATGCCGAATTTTCAACATTTCTGAACAAATAACCATATCCATCGAAAACGATTATTTCAATCCATATCCAGTACTAATTATTTCATTTTAAAATATCAAATACAAATGTAAGGTTCCTATTTGAAAATTTTATTTAGCTGTGATGAACATGTTCGAAAATCTTTTTCGATTGATCGAGTAGTCATAAATCGATTGCTCGTTTTGAAGCAGAGTTCTTTGGCTCAATGAACAACGAGGTTTTCCAGCCGTGTTTCTCTAGCACAACTCCTGTACGGCTGCCGTTCTAATCTAGTTCTATGTGTGGCTCCACTGCCTGCACTCATGCTGGACCGAGCATTCGCGCGGTGGGAGTAAGCTAAATCTGGGGATTAAACTCCGTAGAGTGATCAGCTATCTTTTGATTCATGTGTGTTCGAATGACAAAAACAACTTTGTTTTCAACTACGAGTTATTTTCAATTAATCGTTTGTATTAACTTGTTTTCATTTTCTTTTTCATACATATGGATCATGAAAATATGGAAGATTCTTTGAAACATTATGCACATTTCATAATAGGGTAAATTTACAAATAGAGTTTTAGTTCTTGACTCTGGAAACTCAGAGGCTCTGGATACCAATCAAAATCACTAACATAAGTATTACTTTAATTAGCATACTTTCTGAAACAACAATAACTTGATCGAGAGATTACCTAGTAAATTTGCACTAGACTTAAATTTACATATTGTTGCCAAAAATGAGTCAGCCTGCGATCCAACAGAGTAGTACAGAGGAAGATATTTACGTTGGAATACTTTTTGATCCATTGCAATATAGCTAGAATTTAAATCCCGCTATGTAAAATAGAGAAAAACAAATTGAAGATTCGGTATTTCATCATAACATTGAACAATTCATTCCCATAACAGAGAGAAGGCTTTACAGGCAAGGAAAATGAGTTCGCTATTTTGTTAGTCTAAGGTTTGCATGTGCATCAGAAGAAGCTCATCAGCACCACAGCGTTGAATAACAATGGAAGAGTAAACATTAAACATTAAAAGTAGGCACACATTACCTCACATTACCGTGTAACCTGAGAAGAAAGCTGAAGTTACTACAATTTTTACGGAATTGAAGTCAGCAGCAAGAGGAATTTTTATGCCCCTAATAGATTGAATAAACGTTCGAAAATTTTGTTCTGATTTTTTGCCGCACTTCATCTACAGAGTTTGTATTTGAAAAAATTTTTTCTCTCCGAATTGTGCAGGAAGTTGCATGATCTTTTTTTGTGCTTAGAAAAATGACAAAATAATTTGTCCAATAGCTGTGTCAAACTAACTTTGTCTCGAACAAATTTTCGAAGCTTTTAGGAACAGAGGAAGTTGGATATCAAGATGAAGCAAAAATCCATAAAATGGTTGTTTGTTCACCATAAAATTCGTATAATGATACGCTTAACGAGGACTCAAATTTTTGTCCAAATAGGTGAAAAACTTTGCTCGTTCGTACTATGCAAAGAACTGTTTTCAAAAAAAACTCTAATTCTAAATCAAACGTTTCCTTTGATGGAGTTCCTTTGATCAGGCAGCAATCTGCGATGCAGCGCACACAAACATAGCCATTGAATTGAGTTTCAAGCGGGCGGTTCCAGTTTCTAGTGTTTTTTTTTTATTACTCTCGGTTTTGAGTTTCACCTAACGAAGTAAGAAAGATAAAGTGATTTGAGCCAAAGTTGTCACTTAGGGGTGTGGAGAGTGTTTTTTTACCTTTACAAAGTCAATTGGCTATGAACATTAGGTAGAATTTATCTCGGGTCATAGAGTACTCTGCAACTAAAATCTGCCCTTGATTTTCTCGTTAAAAGCAAGTTGCAAACGAACTGTCATTCTTATACGTTGCTGCACCACACACATACAATATACATAAATTTCGAAACCAATTATGAAAAATTACCATTCCTCCTTTCCTCCCACGCCTCAAAACCGAGCTGAAATTCAGTGTCCCCTACTTGAGAAGCGGCCTCATGGGATAATTTCTTTCCTAATCATCCTGTTAAGAAAAATCTAGAGAACTACAGGTGTAATACTCAAAAAAATACTACTGTGAGGAAAAATCCTTGAAATTCCGATGTACCAGTGGAATAACTGATGGTGTGTGCATAGAAATTGACAGTAAAAGATTGAAGTGTCACTGAAAATCCCGTTTTTATTGCAGCGGACATCGACTGAGATCATTCACAACTCGAGCATGTATTTACAAACAATTCAATTCTGTCGGCACAAATAAGTACTACGGTATAAAATATATGAACAGCAAACTCGTAAAGTGGAAAATGTCATCCATAGTAGTAGTTAATGTGAAGCGACTGTACGAGTGCTGAGTACGTTCACATCAAACTTTCCCAGTCGCCATTGCAGAAATTATCTTGAATGAAACGATGCCTGTATTTCACTATTATTACCATTAAAGGGTAAAATTTCATGATTAAAATATAACTCGAAGTGACTAAGCTGAGAATTTCCGTCACTCATCACACGCTGAAGTCACGAGTCTGAATTTAAAAAGAAAATAATAAATCTTGCCATAGCAACATTAAAGAATCAAATTCTGCACCAACATTAACTTTACAAAAGAATAACATGTCATGGACCCCTTTCATGATAAACATTAAGACCTCTCCTCTTTAATCACAAGCATTCCTCTTTGATGATAAACATTCTATTAAGAACCACTCCGGCATCTTGGATTTGTTTCATAATTGCTCGAAAGCTGTAGCGAATTCATCAGAACTGAGCATCAGTGTCCGGTGTACACCTGTAAACTCGCGGCGTTCCTTTGAGAAGTTGTGCAGAAATACCTTCATTCCTGGGCTGATCTCCTCCCAAGCTGCCCAAACTCTCGGCCGTTTCTTTTAATCAGTCTCCTCCCGTTCCCGGGAGCGCCTCCAAAAGAGTCTCCTAATTTTATATCAATTTTCCGGGCATTTTATCCACGTAAAAGTGAGCAGCAGAGGCTCCACTTTAATTATGTTGCTTTTTTATCGAGCCTCGGTCCACAAGGTTAAAAGAATTTTTGTTAATTTTCTGGGGGAGAATTTTGTTCTTGATGATCAACGTTTAGTATCCAAATTTTAATTTGATTTTGGATGCCCCACGCAGGCCTCGCTTGCACGAGGTTAGGAACTCTGAAGGCAGACGACTTCGTTTTTCGCGGCCACATTGAGGCGAAATTGTGGCTACTCGAATGTCCATTACGGGGGCCTTCTCATTAGCTTTATTCTTCATTAAAAGCAAGTTCATGAATATGACAGGCACTCAGCCAGCAGCAGAGTTTCTTATGCATGAGAGTTGGCTCAAAACACGCTCTCGTATGCGCCCGTACTCACCTGTTGCGACGCGTCCTCACCTGCTGCTGGGAATGCTCTACAGCTGAACGTGTTATAAATGTTCTAGTTAATTTCAGATTAGGTTGTAAAACACGACATAGCTTTAAAATGAAGGTTATAGCGATGACAATCGATATTAAAGACATTTCTGTGATAAACGAATGTTTCGACCCCTTCGGTCATCATCAGTGGTTAATTGAAAAACATGAAAAAAAAAATTCATAAATTGACGTTAAATGTTGCATGTGATGTTATTTCCGCAGAGGCGTTTTACGTGTTCGTAATTTATATTATTATGTAAAAGTAGCTTACGAATCAGCTTCTTTTTCTCTTAGTTACTGGCAATTCTAGTGGATGGCTATGTTTCCTTAAGATATGTTGCTCGAGACAATGCACAAATCTTAAATTCCATGAGATTTATTTATCATCTTCATCGGAAACAACGTAATGATATTAAAGTTTCCTACAGACATCCAGAGCTTTTGAGACAAATGATACCAGTGTATTAAAATTCACTAGGAGAAAGGTATTTGTCAAGATAATTCAAACTAGAAAAATGAAATTATTAATTAATTGAAAAAGAAACAACAAAATTTACATGCGCGTTAAGTCAAAGTTGACGACAAATTCGAAATATGGCCGGCTAATAATGTTGGAGGAGCTATGTTGGAACAGTTCGGTTCTAAAAATACGAGACCGGTAACATACTATACCAACAGAGGCATTGATGGGTCACGTGGTCGAGCGCGAACTAAGATTTGTGGTCACATGTGTTGGCTCTTTCATTACGGGATAAATCTGTTCTAAGAATATGAGAACCAGCATGTATAGAGTTCTGCTATGCATAAACCTATTTAAAACAATTAAAAAAGTATTTACCACAAATGATACAGCAATAGATTGTATCTTCAATCTAATACAATTCGAGTATAGCTACTTGTGGGCCTGAATAAGTTCAGCGACTTCTAGTGCATCCAATCATCAATGCTAGTTTAAGGTGTACAATTTTGTTTGACTTAATTCATTCACTATTAGAACTTGAGACACAAATCTCAAAGGTGATTCTCCCACCCTGCGCTACGAGGCTTTGAAAGGCCTCTCGACCCGGCAGTGAATCGCGTGTTTCATATTGAAGTTTCTCACCACATGAATGTTCATTGAAATTGATTGCACTTACTATTGAAATAAAATGTATTGCATTTACTATTGAATTAAAATGAATTGCATTTACTATTGAATTAAAATGGATTGCCTTTACTATTGAATTTAGAAGGATTGCATTTACTATTGAATTTAAATGTTTTGCATTTACTATTGAATTTAAATGTTTTGCATTTACTATTGAATTTAAATGTTTTGCATTTACTATTGAATTAAAATGTATTGCATTTACTAGTGAATTTAATTGAATTGCATTTACTACTGCGTTGAAATGGATGGCGTGTACTGTCCGTAGGCTTCACGCGGGTCGCTTATCTTCTTTTATTGGACTGCAGCCAGGCGAACGAAGCTTGTGCAGAGAGGAAATGAGAATCGAAAACGCTTCACGTTTTGGAGGTGGGGTTTGAACGAAGATTAGGAACGCATTTGGCTGCATGACTTTCTGAGAGAAAGTTTTTACTGCTGACAAAGCTTTGTAGCCAGTGACTGTTGAACATAGATAGACGTGCTATGTTCTTTGGCGTCAGCCGTGTGCTGCCTCAGCAAAAAATCCGCGTTACACAGCCTCACACACCATTGTATCGTCTCGCACACCATTATTATACAGCTTATACAGCCTCACATGGCCTAACACAGCCTCACACAGCCTCCTAGAACCTCACGCAGCGTACCACGGCCTAACACATCTCCTCTCAGGCTGGCGCCTCATAGAAGACGCCTTACTTACGAATTCCGCTCCTCGTTCCGTTCTCAGAGTAGTTTGAGTGAGGGAATTTCATGCAAAATGAAAAGATGATGAAAATACTTCGAAAAAACTTAAAAAAAATTTTGTTGGGAAAATTGGGATCGGAGACCAAAATGTGTACGCCATTAGAAGCATTTCTACACCCATTCGTTTACGTGTCTCAATTTGATAGTAGTAGTAGTAGTTTGAGTAGTAGTGCATACTCGTCAATAAGTTAGAATATTTTGTCTCAAAATAATTTTGAGAAAATGATAAACACACTATTTGGGAAACCTGTCAAGATATTTAGACGAGAAAATGTTTGCCCATAAAATCCGTCAGAACGTGGTTGGTTGTGTTTCAGCGAGAATTTTAAGATAATCAGCAATTTGAACACCGACAGACCATAGGCAAAAAAAAATAATTTCGACGTCTTCTCTTGAACTAGAATTGAATTTACTACAATTCCTTAACGAAATGCCGCGAGCACGACTCAGAGCTCACTCAGTGTAAGCAACACTGCCGGTGAGTACACTAATATTTCAGTTATTTTTTATTTTTTAAGTTTTATTTTTTGAATTTTCATACATTCTTCATTTTTGCATGTTTTATTCTCTGCAATAACTTCGAATGAGGTCTCGCACTCTCGTATGGAGACCATAAGATTTTTTTTTTGGCGTCATTGGGGGAAATTTTATGCGATTTTTCTCTCTGAAATACATTGTTGTGGGAATGGAGGCTAAAACTAATCTATAATTAATCAATCAATGTACAGCGAACACTCAATGACGCATTAGTGATTTTGTGTGTGCAAGTTTAACGGGTATTTTTGATAGTCATTTTTACGTAGCGAAGGCTGTGCTGGAGCGTCAGCCCAGCCCTGGAGTCTGCAATCCGCGCTTCATTGCGCGGCTACTAAGCAGACTTCATAAGAAGACACATAAGGTCTGCTAAGACTTCATAAGAAGACACATAAGGTCTGCTAAGACTTCATAAGAAGACACATAAACACATAAGGTCTGCTAAGACTTCATAAGAAGACACATAAGGTCTGCTAAGACTTCATAAGAAGACACATAAGGTCTGCTAAGACTTCATAAGAAGACACATAAGGCCTGCTAAGACTTCATAAGAAGACACATAAGGCCTGCTAAGACTTCATCAGAAGACACACAAGGCCTGCTAAGACTTCATAAGAAGACACATAAGGTCTTCCAAGACTTCACAGAACACACACAAGCTCTCAGCACAATGCACACAGCGGTCCTTGGAGGGCAATTGAGGATTGTTTACGGCGCGCGGAGTGCGGGAGCGGCTGCGACTTAGCGTCACTGCGCGCGAGTGTGCAAATGTACGCACTGCCAACACCTTCACTGTGGCGTGAGCCACATTTGGTCACTGAGGGAGTGTTCACTACGCTGCTGATCAACGATAATATTTTACCTCGTATGCTACAATCAATTTCGAGAAAAGGTCTTGAAATAATTGAAAAGGTAATCATTTATACCGGTATGCAAATGAGAGATTTACCTACTGGTACACATTTGTCCCTATAGGTAGTCAGCGTGTTAAATATAAAACTTCAGTTTTAGCTGCAGCAGTCGAAGTGTTAACAAGTCATTCAAGGAGCTGGTTGTTCGAGACGCAGTAGTGCACTGTGTCCGTACAGTCTCGCAGGTCCGCGCCACGGTAGAGGAAACAAGGTAGGGTCAAACCAATCTTTTTTTCGTCGACTGTGTGGCAATGCTCACGTAACGGTAATGAACCAATAGCAGCGCTCATGTTGCATCTGGTAGCACTGCTACCTCCAAATCCGTCTCCACTATTGGCCTAACGACATGGTGTTTTGGTGACGTCATAAAGTTTGTTTGAAATACAGCGTTTCGATTGGCTAGCCGAACAAGAAGAAATGTATTTTCCCCATAGAAATTACTCTACCTTGTTTCCTCTACCGTGGTCCGCACTCTCATGGCGAGTTGCGAGTCGGCGTAACGCGGCCGTAAAACTCGGCCTCGTTCTCCCTTTAAGTCGCCTGCGCGCAGGTTTAATGCGGAAGTAATGGCCTCAACGGCTCTTGCTTCGTGGCGTCGCTGAGTGCGGGTGTGTCTCCAGCCTGCTGCGTCTTGTTTAATTGGCTCAATGTACCGACGCTGCCCGCAGTCTTATTTTATTAGTTCAAATGAACGAACGCTGGCCGGAGCGTTGTTTAATTAGTTCGTATGAACGACTGGAGAGTTATTTAATTAGGTAAAATGACCGGAACGCTGCCCGGAGCGTTGTTTAATTAGTTCGTATGAACGACTGGAGAGTTATTTAATTAGGTAAAATGACTGGAACGCTGGCCGGAGCGTTGTTTAATTAGTTCGAATGAACGACTGGAGAGTTATTTAATTAGGTAAAATGACCGGAACGCTACCCGGAGCGTTGTTTAATTAGTTCGTATGAACGACTGGAGAGTTATTTAATTAGGTAAAATGACCGAACGCTGGCAGAAGCTTGATTTACTTAGTTCAAATGAACGACTGGAGTGTTATTTAATTAAGCAAAATGAGCGAACGCTGGCCGGAGTGTCATTTAATTAGCTCAAATGAACGAATGCTGGTTGGTAAATTATTTAAACTTTTCAGCCCTGACCGGTGTGAGAAAATAAGGAAACATCTTCCAGACATGCGAGAAATGAGAGCAAGGATATTTCATTTTTTAAATAATGAGTGAAATGTCCGGCAAGGATGAGAAAATTGGTTAACGTTTCCTTCAAGCGTATTTAAACGAAGCATATTGTCCATAGAACGCTTTTGAAATAAGCTTGGCATTCAAATCGAGCGGCGAGCTCATTAAATGAATTTGAAATGAACAGCTTTTTATGAGCAATACCTAAGCAAAAGCGTGTCTTCCAAACTTAAATTTCATTCTTTTTCCAATACGTATAGAAGATCCTCGAAGCTCTACGATCATATTTCATTAACAAAAGAATTTCAATAGTTGTACAAGTTCGCTACGCACACTGTAATACCTGTTGCTTTTTATCTAGAACACGAACTAAACAAAAAGTTGCTTCTGAAATTCCAGGTCGCAGACCAAAATTTTTCATCCACATTGTGAACTGATTGCGAAGTTTGCATTAGGTAAACGAAAATTTTTTGTCGGTCCTGCAGATTTGTTTTTTATGCGAACGTACGTTAAAGCTGTGCATAATAGCGTGATGGCTAGAGAAAATAGCACTCTTGCTTTAGTTATTCATGCCGGATTATTTCGATTGATGTACAAGATTTGAACCACACTATTCTGTAAGCACGCCAAGGAACCACTCGACGTTAAGAATCCACTTAATTTATTCTTAGTCTTGTGCAAAACACAAAACTGCTCGACTGTACAAGCGCTCATCCTCAACAATGATGGAGAAGTCTTCTATGACAAAATAGAGCATGCGAAATTCATGGGTATAAAAACAAACATTTCACTACAGCAGCGCTGTTATTGATGACAGCAGATGATTTCGATATGCACTAAATGAATTGGTCTCGCAACTTGATGGCCCCAGCTCGTGAGTAGATAGCACTCTTCACTCCCACAACATCTTGTGGTGAAGGCACGAGCTTCAGAATGCAGAGATGAGGATTTCACGTGCAAGCGGTGAGCTCTTGAAAGCGTTATCTGGCCAGACTTCCTTTGGGCTGTGAGTGAGAGAAAATCCTCAGTGAGGTCGTTCAAAAATTATTGATGCCTTCTGAGGAAACCAGACGACAACGATTAGGGTGCCGAGGAGAGAAGGGCCTTCTTACACCGCGCGCTGCTCTTGGGCACGTAATCACAGCATTAAGTGGCATTAGCGCTTATTGAACTGCCCTTTCGAAAGATGAGAGGTCATAAAGCGTCTCGATGTTCAATCGACTGGGTTGTGGTCGTTCCTGAAAATGAAGAGCACGTATAACGGCTCGTGGGCTTCGAGTTTCATTCAAAACTGCAATACGCAAGGAATGATTATTCGGGTGTGCTGTACGTACAGCATTCGGAAAAATTGATGACGTTCTTCCTTTTGATGAACACTTCCTATTGTGTTTTCCGAAATATGGAGTTTCGCAAGTTATGTTCTTGTTGGAGAAATTGTCCGTTCTTTTGATAAGATGGACGATGTAACTCGAAAAATGCAGATGTAATTTACACTTCTTATAAGAAATTCAACGCGCTAAGCGCATGTGTCCCACGTGCAAATTCAATCATGGCATTTGAAAAAACTTGCAGGAGCTACATGCTTCTAAATCAGACTAACAACATTGGGTTGATCAAATTAATTCGGGAAATTTCAAAAAACTTGCATGAGAAGCACGGCTGCAGGTATAATTGACGACATTAGATCGATTAAACTGATTTGGGACATTTCAAAAAAAGTTGCAAGAGCTACGGGCCTGTAAAACTGACTGATGAAACTAGAACCGCTTAGCTGACGACGTCAATGTGTGCGTGCATCTAATTTTCGAGTGTCTCTCACCAAACAAAGTCAGTCTTTGCGGTGTGTGGGTGACATGTTAGAACAAATAAGCATTCCAAGCACCTACATAAATTAAGCAGGTTTAAGCCTGGCAATCAGACTTTGCGTGTGTGGGACATGGTAGAGCAAACAAGCGTTTCAAGTATCGAAATTGGTGCAGGTCGAAGCCTAGCAAAACAGGTATGAAGCCTCTGAGAGTCTGTAATGGTGCGCTCAATTCAGGGCCGTGAGGTGAGTTGCCCACAGAGCAAGCAAGGTTGCATTGCACTACTTCCATTCTCCTAACTGCGGGTAGCGAAGAAGGTACGAGATCGCTTCACACTTGGTGCTGATATGATGAACCATTTTGCTTTAGGGGCAAACTTCTTGAAATTCTATTTAAAAGTTAATTCACAAGTTAAAAATGGTGAGGGAAAGAAATCGAATAAGGGAATCTTTGATCAGTAGGAATAACTTTAATGTGAGTATTTTATTTAATTTACCATGAACATTTGTGCTTTAAAACATCACGAATCACTAAGAAACATTTGTTCTTTACTTGTATACTTTTCTGCCCCCAAAATTCGAATTATTCAAGTGGATCTACAGGTTACAATTTCACATCATTCATTTCGCCTTAATGTACAGATACACTCTCTAAATCGCCCTCCTTCCATTTTTTTTTGTCGCACATTACAGTAGTAACTGAGCTCGGTGCAACTAGATGCTGAAAGCTAATGGAATAATTACTTGACACGCTTTACCCAGCCAAAAACTTTCGTCTATCTCCTAGGCAAATATTTAAATGAAATATGAATAAAAAGTGCAGGCGATTTCCTACGTATATTTCAAAATGAAATGGATAAATTCTTTTGAGAAGGCCTCGAGGTTGGTGCTTAATAAGAAGTTGTGTCAACGCTGCCAGGCAGCGGTGCTCTCCGCAACTTTATGAGGAATTAGCAAAGATTTGGCCAGACTTGCTCGGGCCTAAAGAGCACCGGGGCTATTTTCCAACTTCTTTGATGAATTCCAAAGTTTTGATGAGACAGCAAGGTCCATGAGATGTTAAATTCGGCCGCACTCGGTTCCAATATTGCTCCCCACAGCCAATTAAATACTTCCTTTCTCTTAGTTCTTGAATCTGAACTTTGTCCAGCATTACTTGCATACAGCATTAAATGTAAGTATTCTTTAGTTATCAGGAGTCGTGCACAGTAGTGTCATCTTCAGTGAACATTGTAGTTCGCTTCATTTATTGAAACTTTTGTGACCATTCTGTAGTGGCTGCCTCTCGTAAATTTGCTTCAGACAAATGAGAGGAGGACGTGCCTTTACTGCCGTGTAACTACGGGGAGCAGTTAATGTCAGCGAATGTTGATTTTACCGTCCACAGCATGAGCGTGCGGCACAGTTCTACTTATACTTCGCTGATCAGATGAAGATTAATGCTTTATATGATAAATGGTATTCCAATACTTCCACCAATCCTTTGAATATTTTCTGATCTCAATTTTAAGATATAAAAACTACGTAAATTGACCGAACACTTTCTTTTTTAAGTCTCCATGTAGAGTTTTACGGCGTATCTCAGGGATATATTGCAACTTCAATGTTCATCCCTGCAGTGTCTCCGCTACTCGTCTTTTACGACGAAATTGCGAAATTAAGACACACTAAATTGCTGCTTCGCAAAAATCTTGCAAAATTTCAACCACACACAAAGGCTGAATCTTAGCTTGGAGCGGCCCACGGTAATTTTTAAATCACTCTCCTACAGTTTGAGGAAAATGAATATGTCTTTAAATGAAATGTCTGCATCGCAATGCATTTTCGAAATCGAAGGAAAAGAAATTCGATGACGTTTTTGTGCATACAATAAAATGTGGCATGAAAGCATCGCTTGAAATGGCTGACAGTAAAAAAAGTTTCTTGAGGCAAATTTAGTAGTCGATGAAGACAAATGAATGACATCCCAATCCTCCAAATATTTTTAAATGTAATTGCTCTCATTAGACACAAAAATAACAAAGCTGAATTTTTAGTACGTTTTTGAGTACGTAGGATACAATGTACACTGCCTAATATTCCAGTAGCAGCGCAAGTACATATAAGCTCCTGGTTTGATGTAGCAAACATACTGAAAAGTCTGGGTCTTCGTGACGCAACTTTGATTGTTTCTTTCGCTCAGCTCACCGCCTCTTGTCACATTATTCCTGGAGGCACTGCGGGGTGAGGGCGCGATTTGTGTCCGGTGGAACAGTACACATGTGCCCCAGGATTGCTGTAACAAACACACTTAGAAGTCAGTGTCTCCGTGAAGCAACTTCCCAGTCTAACTTTTTCGCCGCCTGCATGCATGTTTTTCACCGCCTAAGCAATTTAATTGCTTAAATCGCTAAGGCGACGAAAAACAAACATGCAGGCAGCGAAAAAATTAGACTGGGTTTGGTTGTTTCTGTTCCTGAGCTGAGAGTCTCTCGACGCAATTCCTGGAGGTACTGTGGTGTGAGGGCGCGATTTGTGCAGTGGGACTAGTCACTCGAGCTGTGTGGAGTCCGTGGACGTGTACACACGAACTTGTATTTCCCATCGCAAAAATTTATGACGCTTGCGATTGCTTCTGAATGATGGATGTGCGATGGTCCCCTGCAATATTTTCTTCTGAAATCCTCGTAGAAAAATGGCGATGGCATCCGTCATCTCTGTTGTCTATTTGGACGCTATGAAACATTGCCAAGTTTCCGGTATTGCTGCATGGCTTCATGCCAAAAAAAGTTGCGCCCGAAAGTTTTACGCGCAAATTCAGGCAGGAAAATTACGAGCGAATGCGTGGAACTTTTTACCTCACGCAGGTAGTGAACACTTCACTATTTTAATTTTGATCAGGAACAAACAAGAATGAGAGTGACTCCTTGACCGAATTATATTAGTCTTAATCGTCTCTTTTACAACTAATTTATTTCTCCGAATGTTGAAGCTAAATTCCCAGACATTAAGGCTTGTACCAAGTTTATGTTAAAATTATTGTCAACGTTCCATAATTGCAGAAGCTGCTCGTTTGATCGGATACGTTATTTCCATCTCCAGCTCGTGACTCGTATAGAGTAAGTCTGTTTAGCAATCACCATTTTCAAGTCAAATGAGATGGTATGATAAATACTCCTGGGGATTGAAGAGAGTGAATGTAATCAATTTGTGCTTATTACAATCTGGATCTCTAATTAAGTTCACACTCCAGGTAATGGGATACAGGGCGCAACCAAATTCTCTGCTTCGTAAATATAAAGACAGACAACATTCACGTTGAATGTTGGTCCCACCTCAACCATAAATACGGCAGTAAGTCCGTTTATAGTTCAAAGCCTAATAAATAAGAGCAAACCTCTTCCATAAATAAGGTAGAAAGTTTGTTTTCTGTTCGAAGCCCGATAAACAAGAACAGTTTTTTATTGAGTTTTTAAAAAATTTTCATTTTTCTCCTGTTTCAGCGCTGATGTTGATGTAATTCAGAAACGTTTGCAACAAATGTAATGTTCATTTTCACACTGGTTCTTCTTTTTATTCTACGAGTAAGGTTCTCAACGACTCCCCCTATTAAAAATATAAACAAAAGCGAAATGAAATACTATGGAGTAAAGTAAACATTAATAAATTTACAAGAAGAGTTTTAATCCTAAATACTAGTAAAATATTAGTAAATTACAATTACTCACTTTCCAGATCCCTGAGTGTTCAGAGCTATGGAGTAAAGTAAACACCAGTTATATTACTACAAGTATTAACAGTAAATACTAGTAAAATACTATTAAATTAAAATTCCTCACTTGCCGGAGCCCAGGGCAATCAGAGCCGCAGAAGAGCCCTCACGCAGCCATCAAATCTGGCGTGCAGGCGACAAGAGGCGGTCTTTGTGGTCCACATCGGTGCTGTGTTCCGGGCCGTCTTTTCTGTATCAATGAGCGGGCAGTCCGCACCTAGGCTCAGCCAAGGGCAATATTTGTCAGGCCCATTCACTCTCTCTCTCCCTCTCAGTCTCTCTCTCTTCCTCACTCTCTCTCACTCGACCGCGCGCTCTCTCAGGAGGCGGTTTTGTAGGCACCACAGAGTCAAAAATAAAAGCCACTTGACCGCTATTTTGTCGTAATAACGGCATGAGTTAAAATAGCAATGCTTCGCATTTTGTGGCTTGTCTTTGCCCGTTCTTTTGAGAAAGTAGATTTGTAAGCCTCGCTCATACATACAACGTCACAGCTGCGGCTGCTGTCAACAGTTGTTTGTAGTTTAAGAGGGATAAATCAAGAGAAAACAAGTTCTTCAGAGCAAGAGTAATCTAAATGAAAACAAAACAGGTCACTATAGCTTGTGACTAATATGCTCTCAAAACTGGACACTCACACACACACACACACACACACACACACACTCTCAAACACACACACGCAGACACACACACACACACTTCCTACCTCCCACTCGCGAGAAGTAGAACAACCAACAGCATCGCTGTGCATTAAGAAAATCAAGCCATATAATTTTTGTTGAGCAGTTTGGTCGTTAGATGAACGGACGACCAATAATAGAGCTGCCTCGTGCTGAGGGCACCGTATTGCTGCTGACGCTGCAGTGTGGGGCGTCTACGAGGCTGCTGTGGCGTGCTGTGGCGTGCAGTGGTGTGCAGTGGCCTGCAGTGGCGTGCTGTGGCGTGCAGTGGCATGTAGTGGTCTTCAGTGGCATGCTGTGGCGTGCTGTGGCGTGTAGTGGCGTGCTGTGGCGTGTAGTGGCGTGTAGTGG
>JACJUY010000391.1:48143-68461 GCA_014220935.1 Platorchestia sp. MABIK
GCCCCCTCCCCCTACACACACAATGCAGCTCCCACCCACACATTATGCAGCCCCCCTCCCCCTACACATACACATATTGCAGCCCACACGCAATGCAGCTCCCACACACACACACATATCACCCACCACCTTCCAAGTCCCAAACTATTAGCTAATACCTTCAGGTTTTCCTCCAAAATAGAAGTTTAGTCATCAGAGTTTATCTTCCTTTCAATTGCAACCAATTTTCCAGTACCCGATGTAGCATAACAACACCAAAACATCAGTGGTCCACCTCTGTGTTCAACTGTTGGCACAGTGTTCTTCGGCAGGAAAGCTTCACCATTCTTACGCCAAATTAACCTTCTTCACGTCATTGTGCCCAAAAAGCTCGATTTTGGTTTAGTCACCACATAATACTCTGCCAAAAGCCTCTGTCCTTATTCAAGTGTGACTTTACAAAGTTCAAGCGAGCAGCAACATGACATGGTTTGTGGAGTGGAGTCCTTTGAGGTCGGCGTCCGTGTAGGCCTTCATTGTTCAAACAGCGCTGAATTGTGCGATTGTTCACGCTACTTCCCTGAGCGTTCAATCTCTCTCAATCTCTCGGAGCGTTCAATCTCTGAATATCGTCTACCTTCACTCGTGGAATAGCGTTGACCTCACGACACAATTTTCGAGAAGTTCTCACCGAGAGTTTTTGTTTGCCACCACGCCCAGGCAACGTTTCTACAGTACTAAACTTAGCAAACTTATTTATAATAGATTGTACTGTAGATCTTGGGATGCTCAAACACTTAGATATGCCGATGTAACTATTTCCAGCTTTGTAGCAGTCAATAAACTTTTGTCTGAGGTCCACACCGAATTCCTTAGTTTTTCCCATCGTGGCGCTAGTGTACGAATGACAAAGCGCTACTCCTCTGGCTCCCTGTTAGCTCTGGCGCAATTTTCTAGAATGATCTCACAACTAGAAGGTTCAAGAACATTTTAGACACAAATTTCTCTCTATAAAACAAGTACAAAGGTAAATACTTCTCAATGAAATGTAATGTTCTCAATTGGATGAAATAATTTTGTCTTTTCGTGTTTCTGAAGTTCAGCTTGTTAAATCTTTCAAGAATAATATCTTGATCTATAAACTTCGTATAATAGCCACTAATATGTGCTTCACACCCTGTGAAAATCTTATGCCTGTGGCAACAATAGTTTTTGAGTAATTCTAGAAAGCTTTGAAAGACGAGGGGTTTACGAATAATTTATTCACGAACTGTACCCGTCATGGACTTGATATTTCAACTCTAATTTATAAGTTGTCAATTGGATGACGATGAAAGTACGACAGAACATTGACCTGCTGTAGAAGCCATTTTCGCAAAATTTTTATGGTCACATATGACATAGTTTTGATAGAATAATTTTGCAGGTCGAGGATGGGTCACTCTGCATGTTTGTGTCGTCAGAGTTTATTCTGTTCGATTCTAGCGTAATGTAGTCCGCACTATTCTTTTCTAAAATGGTCTATTTTACGCTCGGAGTTCTCTGCAATTTTCTAACAACAGCATCAGGATGCTTACCTCACCCACTAACCTGAATTAGTAAACACATACACAGAGCCACATTAACTCTAAAAGAAGTCTAGTCCAATTCTATTCCTGCTGAGAATTTCGAAAACACGTCTGCATTTTGGATGTTCGGTGCACCGTGCATTATCTGCACGTTTTAATCCGAGGCTTAGAGTGAGGCGCTCATCCAGCAACATAAAACGACGTATTTTCACGCGCACCACAACAAATGACTCGGATATTAGTGCCTTGGGCAAGCGTCAGGCGTTCGCACAAGTGCAACGCTCCGATGCCGCGGAAGATAAGGCAGATCCGCCCGAGCCTTTCCAGCAAAAAAAAAACATTTTGGGAGAATTTGAAGCCTTATGATGATAGTATTTTTGCCTGAAATTGGTATGATTTCGAACTACCTACTCGCACGAAAGCTAAAAATTTTGTTTGTGAGAGGTAGTCTCCAAATGAAATTTCTAACATTAAATCCATTAAATCAAAGCGTAATGAGAATTCCAACCGAATCATCAGATTTAGAGTTGATCTACCAACGTCAGTTCACACAGATAAAATAAATAATTGTAATGAATTTATTCGAGCGGACGACGACGGAAATGAGTTCTAGGGCTATCAGAAATAACTCCTCTCTGCTTAATGGCTTGATGAGATCAAAGATTCGATGTTTGAAAGAGAAAACTCGGTATCACGAAAATAAATTTGAGTCTATGTAGAGGGCGGGATACGTAAAAAGCAAAGGTAAGAAAACTCTCCTCATTAAGAAACAAATTTCAAAATTAACGCTATGAAATAAGTGCTCAGAGCTAGTTGACCAAGATAATTAAAAAAGAATTAAATAAAAGAAGTAAAAAACATCCAGAAACTGGATCAGCATGCCTTTGAACCAACGCTTCCCTTCGAAATTTCCCTGCTAAATGATTCGATACACTCAAATTGAACGTGAAAAATTTCACGGTATTAAAAAAAGTCTTCAGACATTTACGATGAGCACTGCAGACTGATGCCTAGCTTTGCGAAATTGAAGTCTCAAGGTTGTGCCGACGAAGAAGGTAAACATTATCAGCATATTCTGTTGCGTCACCGCCGTCTTACCCGCGTCTTCTCATGACCAACACGCCGGTCTCTGGAGCGTCTCAAAGAAATCAAATTGATTTCATTATGCAGCAGCTACATGATTCGAGCTATTGAACTATCCGTTTTCACGTGTTATCCTCTAACTAGATGGAAACTAGAAAACTACTCGGGCGGAAAACCAGAAAACTACTATGATTGAAAACGAAAACCAGAAAACTACTATGATTGAAAACGAAAACCAGAAGACTACTATGATTGAAAACTAAAACTAAAAAACTACTATGATTGAAAACTAAAACTAGAAAACTACTATGATTGAAAACTAAACTAGAAAACTGTGATTGAAAACTAAAACTAAAAAACTACTATGGTTGAAACTAAAACTAAAAAACTACGATGGTTGAAAACTAAAACTAAAAAACTACTATGGTTGAAAACTAAAACTAAAAAACTACTATGGTTGAAAACTAAAACTAAAAAACTACTATGGTTGAAAACTAAAACTAAAAAACTACTATGTTTGAAAACTAAAACTAAAAAACTACTATGGTTGAAAACTAAAACTAAAAAACTACTATGGTTGAAAACTAAAACTAAAAAACTACTATGGTTGAAAACTAAAACTAAAAAACTACTATGGTTGAAAACTAAAACTAGAAAACTACTATGATAGAAAACCAGAAAACTACTGTGATGGTACAGAGTTGCGCAAAGATCACTTTCCCATTTTGGACATTCATTACACGACAACTAACACAGCTATAGAAATGTGTTACATGCGAAATGAAAGAAAATCATCAAGTTTCACCCTGTATCGATGATACGGACTTGAAGAATGTTCAAAATGATGAAGTAACTTTTGCGCCTCCCTGTATCTTGTACTTATTGGTTTAAATTTGAAGCCGGTACAAAGTTGCACATCTACCTTAAATACAATCATTAGGGAAGTGAAACAACTCTGTATTTTTCCAAATTTTTAAAATTTCGAACCCATGAAACATTTTTTCACTTGCGTAACTTTCACCAGGACCTGATCCTAGTCTTGTACAGAGACCTAGAAACATAGTCGGAACATCGTTATCCCCCATCTACAGGTAGGTGTCGCTAAAGAATCTGAACTGAGGATGCTCCAAAATTCACATAAATCTAAATCGAACCTGTGTGGGTTATAAAACACCTTCAATTCAAAAACATTCTCTACGTGACGAAAAGGCATTGTTTAAAAGGCAGTGCAACAAGTACAAGTTATCAGAATTTCAGTCTTAAATTATATGCTGTGATTTAATCTCGGTTATTCGTCATAACTCAGTTGTGTACGTGTATAGGAACATCAAATACTTTCAGAGTCGGGATCATATCAACGAAAACTAGTTACAATAATTTTATGAAACCTAGTCGGAACATCGTTATCTCCCACCTACAGGTAGGTGTAGCTGAAGAATCTGAACTGAAGATACTCCAAAATTTACATAAATCTAAATTGAGATTTGCACGTAAAACGTAGATCTTTTGAAGAACCTCGGCATGAAATCGAAATATTAAGTGTAAACTACTGCATGAAATAAAAACATTTTAAACTAAAACAGCGTAAAATGAAGATATTTTGAGTATCAACTTCTACTCTATACGATTAGATTCAAGTTATAACTTTTACGCAAAATGTGAATATTTTGTGTGACAAATTTTGCGTAAAATGGAAAGATTATAACACAACTATTGCGTTGAATTATAATTTGCGGTCCGAAATTGTACAATCTACGAAATATGAAAATACCAGAGACGATCTTACACAATGCAAATAGACTTATCCACTGTACTTTCTCAATAATAAATTTGTGTGCAGCATCTAATGTTCCTAAATTTTCTGAAATAATTTCACTCAAGTGCACTCAAAAATAAGAACAAAATTTCGTTCCACAATCTAAAAACTCGTCTTCACGTACCACATGAGAGAAATAATCAACAAATTCCTCATGCTTCTAACAATGCGCACCAACCTTTAGAATACTCTTCATTTAATTAAAGTTGTTAGTTACTTCGTCTGAAAATTCGAAATTGGCAGAACCTCAACAAAAGTCTGATACGGTCATTTCTAATTCATAGAATTTGTTGCGCGAAGAATTAAAACTTTAGCTAGACTTCATATTCAGATGCCGAAGCTTTACACCCCTAACTTTGGAGATGGAAGCTCGAGCAAATAAAACCAAGTCTAGCTGAAGTTCCGAGGTGATGGCAGACTCGTCAAAAAATTAATGTATTGAGAATTAGGAAGCTGTGAGATAGAAGTGCGGCGTGAGTTGGAGGAATTAGTTTTTTAGGGCTTGACATTGATCAACGAATCACGCATGTATTGTGAACAAATACCTACAATACCTGAAGCCCTCAATTTATAAAAATCCATATTTTACTGTTACGGGACTTCGCCTCTTCTGCAGAGATTAAAAAGGACATGATACTGAAAGAATCTGAACCTTACTGAAAGTGACAGGGAAATGTGGGGATAAATATCGTCTCACTGAACGAGAAATTACCAGACTCTGAACTCAGGGAAACAAATCTTCGACCGATTTGGAAAATTTATTTAAAGTTAAAAATGTTCTTTACTAAAATAAACACATGAAACATTACAATGTAGAACCCATTTAATAAATTGGGACTTAATAAAATAGTGAAAAAAAGACAATTGAAAACATTGGGAAAAATGATTTGCGTAGGAATGAGAGAACTCGTTTTAGAAATCTCAAGTACACATATCTAGTGAAGCTCAAAAGATGGAGTATTTTTTATGTGCCACCGTTTTATGCACGCCGGAAGCTATATGGGTTTTAAAATGCCTTCAATTCAAAATACATTCTCTACGTGACGAAAAGGCATTGTTAAATCAGACAAACTCGAAGTAACAATTTGCAGGCCAGCGGAAAAACACAATACAATTCATTAGCAATTTAATACCTGCAAGTGACATTTAACATCACAGCATAAGCGTAATTTAAGGGGGTGGCGATATATATATGATGTTCACGATGATGTATTTGTAATGCCCTTAGATTCACAATGTCGACAGATGTTTACAGTTCCCGTAATTCAATCACAGCTTCTGCTCAGACCAAAATTTGCAGCTGCTGCTGACTTTGGATTGTTTCTGCTGTCATATTCCTAGGACCTAGAGGCAGATCACTGGTGTACACAATTACTGTAATAAGCACTACAAAAATGCGCGTGTTTTGACTGAGAAGCTGCTCCTTCACTCTCTTTGTGTCGGACATCTCATGTATCAACTTTTGGGAAATGAACGTTTTTTCTTCTTTTCTTTGTCCTGTACCGCAAGTGTGAGTGGTCGCTAGCCCCGCCCACGTGTGGTGGCGCACTGATAACCACCATGCCAGAGTGGACCATGGCCACATCAGCGTACACATACTTACACAACCCACGTTAAAGCCTTCGAAAAATGTTATGATCTATGTCATGGCCAAAATTTTTAATTCGTAACTGGTTTACATGTCCAGAAACTAGCTGAGCTCACTCTAAAAATTTCTCTGATTCAAGAAAAGTAATTCTCTGACTACTTAATAAAATTTGCGTCTTTCCAATATTTCATGTTTCTTTTTTACCGTACTTAGCCCATTTTAACCAACTTCCTTCTCATAGTCCATTCGATCTGGTGGCCAAATAATGAAATGCTTAAATAAACTCAATCTTTCACTCAGAGTAAACAAGATACGTAACTTCTTTTTTGAGACTCGGGGCTGGAGGTCTTCCTGGGCAAAAAAGAGCAGCATCCATTATGCGCTGACGACGGCCAACACTTTGAGGAGCAAATCGCACCACGCAAGTGCGTCTGGAGACTCGCCAGCCTATTTCTGCATGGCCCTCGACCATGTTCTTACGACCAAAAACATCTCACCACCTGAAGCAAATAGATTTTTTCAGTGACCGTTGACTAACGTTGACTGCAATTATAAAAGAACCCTGCCTTAAATCAACTATGTAATTTTTTCAACGTGATTCAACGAAAAATCAAGATACAGACCTCTGATGTTTCCAAAAGATTTGGTGAGAAAAGTTCCGTGATTTATTTTCGAGATTAAATTTAAATTTTACATTGCCGTTGTATAATTTATTCACGATCATTTTCTCAATTTCAAATTAGACTGCAAAATTGCTAAATGATGGTAAATTTAATAGCGAATAAAACTTCCTGTTAATAACCTTTAGCTGAACCAACTTCTCCTAAGGGCACAAAGTAAGCTGTAAATAAAGAACAACTTCGATAAAACTATTACAGTAAAAGTAGAAATGAAAAAAAGATTTGCTCAATTTAGAACGAAAAAGAAAAGGCTTAGAATTATTCAGCGAGCCGGTAGCACTACTACCGTTAATTAGTACATTTGTTTCGGAAAATTTTACGAATTGCTACTTCAAAATAAAACAATAAAGCATCTCGATGTAGTAACACGTCAAAGGGGAGAATTTTTATATCAATGCAAAGAGAACTTCAATGTCAAGAAATTCAATGACATCTCCTTTTTCATTTTAACTTCCATTGTCGCATCGTTTTCTTACTGTACCTCATTTATACCCAGCCCTGCAGAAACCAATAGCTTCAGTAGGAATGCAAGAGGCAAACATTTCATACGCTTCCCTTTGCCCGCAAATGCACAGGGTCTTAAAGAAGCCCCAACACGAACATAAAGATTAACGGCATCGATCCAAAAGCGCTCGCGGCGACGCCACTTGGGTTCGTAGAATACAAATAAACTGCTTTGAAATTTACAAACAAAAAACGTGCACAGGAAACAGGTTCTCTTCCTCGAATAGCAGTTCTAGAGATCAACTCTAATATTAGTTTCAAACGATTTTCTGTGGGATTTCCTGCATGCTTTTATTTAATTATGCTCAGTGTTTCTCCGAAGTGATAATAGTTTCTGCAACGCTTGTGGAGCAAAATAACTGACTCCATCAGCATTTGTTTCGTTTTGCGATTCTCGTTCTAGTTTAACTTTAGTAAAGTAACTGTATTTTTATATGTAAAGCATGAACTGTAAAAGAAAACCCTTACAAGCGGAAAGAAAACCTGATATCCTCATTTGAAGTTGAAAATATTTCTTAGGCAATCCCCAACTGAAAATCACCATCAAATTGTACACTTGGTGCTCATCTTCCCTGGGATTCCTTATAACACGTTAACATTTTTCCTGCGAAGGAACCTACCGGTGGTCACTGAGAGGATTTTCATACTGCTGTTGACTGACCAGTAGTCACTAACTCAGTTTTTATAAACATTTAATGAAAGCTAAATTAAGGCGCGATCCACTCAATGTTTGCTATTTTCAAAATTGCTCACTACACTTGACTTGAAATTTGACTTGAATATTAAGTTGAGTGCAACCTATCGCAGCTCATCCAATAAAAGAAGAAACAAAAAATGTTGTAGACAGTCATTAAAACAGATAAAAATTTAATGTCAAGAGAGACTTTTGCAATTTTCCGCAAAATGTCATTGTATTTTCTATAGATGCGAATTCCTTCATTTCCGTATTTCGACTGAATATATCTGAACGGGTCAGTAGTTTGCTTAAGTCGCAACTTTATTAAAAACTTAAAAACGAAGAAAATTCCAAGGAACTTAATCATATTTAATTGGGAAACGTTTCGGAGTCCAGCTCCATCCAGCTCCGACTTAAGCAAACTACTGACAAGTTCAGATATATTCAGTCGAAATACGGAAATGAAGGAATTCGCATCTATAGAAAATACAATGACATTTTGCGGAAAATTGCAAAAGTCTCTCTTGACATTGAATTTTTATCTGTTTTAATGACTGTCCACAACATTTTTTGTTTCTTCTTTTATTACAGACATAATGAATTGTATTTTTGAACTGATGATGGAGCTGGACTCCCAAACGTTTTCCAATTAAGCATGATTAAGTTCCTTGGAATTTTCTTCGTTTTTAAGGTTTTTTTATTCAATTTATACTTTAAACTTTTCACAGTCATTAGGTCAAATATCGGAATTTTTATGTGTTTAAAAAACGATCGATAGGGTAAATTCTAAAGATCAGAGTAGGTGGGTTATTTTCAGCTTCCCAAGCCACAGCAAAATATCCTCTAGAGAGGATGGAGGAAGGCACAATTCAGAATGAAATTAAAGGAAAGAGGAATCTATACACAAAGTGTGTCCCCATACCCTAATCATTGAAACAGTAAAAATAAAAAAAGTTTATGAAGCAAGATAAAAGTTAAAAGAGAAAGCAATAGCGACTAGAAAAGGGGTTATCAGAGAGCCCAAAAAGATGGTCAATAACGACAAAAAACTACCTTATTTCGAAAAAAATAAGACCTACCGAACACGTTCCCTATGTATTGGGACACGTGTGGACCACAGGGCTAGTTGCTCACTCACGTACTGTCATAAGTAAATGGCATTACATCTGTTTCGCGACCTTTTTAGAAAATAACTTATCCGAGGTGAAAAATTATGGTGCAATTGCATTTTTCAAATTTCTTACGAAAGATAAAAATGCATTGCAGCATTAAAGTGATTTCTCAATCCTGTTACTTACAACCTAACCAAACCAATCGTTAACAACTGCAGAAACGTAGCGAACGTGTATACCTTCATCTCAGGTCCTCACATCTTCCTCCGGGAGTGCTAATGCTCACAGATCACGAACTTGATACTATCCTCTCGAGAGGACTTCATTCTTAGCAGCAGCTTGGTTTCGCAACATGCACACGAACCTCTAGTCATACATTCAACTTTTAAAATTAATGTTATTCTTAAATTTGCCATCCGAAGACCAACGTAACCAATCGAGTGCAGCGAGTTACTGAATCAATTCACCTCACAAATGTAGCACTCTACTCATCAAACAGTGGCGGAATGTTTGTGAACGTGTAAGTCATTCAGTGCTTTGCTGCAGGATTTGGTGTCTACGTATAATAATATTTGCTAGCATCTGGTAGAAAGTCATTACTGCCATTGTCTCCCAACTCATTCAAGGAATTGTTAAGGTTCCTAATTTACAACAACCGTGCTCGCAACTGAGAGATAGAGAAGGGAGGCACGTTTGTATGAATTAAAAGTACCGGGAATCTGGTGCACAATGTGTGTATGTGTTGTGTGTGTTTGTGTGTGTGTGTGTGTAGCCACAATCTCCGCACATAAACAAAGAGATTGAAAAAATGCAGAAAAAGGACAGCAGCGAACCGAAAAAAAAGATGGTCAGTGTCAAAAACTATATCCATTTCAACAAAGGGAAGAGCCCGGAAGACCTAGCTAGCTAAGCCATGACTCTGACCGCGATGAGTGCTGGTATAACTGCAACTCTCGATTCAAACTCTTGGATCATCATTACATCATCACTGCTTCATCATAAGCGAAAAATAAATAAAGGTGTGCACTGCTGCGCTCCTCAGAAGGAGTACGTGAGGATCTGCCCACGAAGTTTCTAAATGACTAGCAAGACGCAGTTGAAATGAATTTCAACCGACGGAACGGAGGTCATTTAACTTGCTGTGGCAAAGTTCAGTATGAGCGAGTGTAATTAGGAAACTTCATATCTGATATGACTGCACCAGGCCGAAAAAATCCCCAATAAAAAACAGAACCCGGTAGGACGGCTTTTGGTAACTGTATAGACGCACGTGTTGCATTGGTGGCAGTAGCGTGTGGTTTGGGTGAAAGATTCAGATCATGCATAAAACTGGTAGCAGCATGTAGTTTGAATATAAAGTCATCTGCAGAATTTATATCATCCATGAACTTGGATTGCAGCACCGCAAAAGGAAATGTTTCGCTTCATCATGGATTCGGATACAGTCTATAATCCAGACAAAACCGTCAAAATTTTAAAATCTACACGTGGTAGATTAACTGTACAAGAGTGACGTGAAAAATCTTCAGCTAAAATTTGTATGTATAAAATTAGAATATCAAAACAGGTGTTCGATTTTGTATTTGAAACCAATTGACAGAACTGCATATTGTAGTTAAATGACATTTTTGTGCGAGGTAATCCATATTCATTATTTGTAAAAGACATTTTAAGTCAACTCATTCTCTTACGCACTAATTTTCAACTAAAATTAGTTAGTCTTGAGTACAACCCAGAGTGTGAATGCCGTATTGAAACGTGGCAATTTAGTTAAAAAAAAACTATCAAAGGTATCGGTAGTCGGTACTTGTTATAAGGCGTATGAGACGCTGAAAATTTTTTTTTCCGACGTCACCAAATTTGAAATCTGGAAATCCTCTGTCAAACATGATACAACAAACATAGATAATGGCAATGGCGCAAGCTGTCCGAACAAAAGAAAAGTGTTTGTAACGCACAGAACATTAAGAAAACTGTCGAATAAACTTTTACTCTAATGATGACCAAACGAAAGAAAAGTGTTAGCTACACAGAAAATTAAGATGAAACTTTTACTTTAAAGGGAGCTGATATAAGGTTTCAATACAACTTGGGCACAATATCTCACATATTCTACCAATGGCAAGAAACGCAAATTACCCAAAAATTCCATATCATATCATAAATACGAGATATCCAGCATTCAAACACAACCACATGGAAACAAAATCACCAATAAGAACAGGAACACAATCACAGGCCCATGGGCAGCGTATGAGACATTGGAACAGAGCTGTAAATTTGCATGCGTACGCAATATGTTATGAAGAGAGGTGGTTCTGACGAGCAGAGGTTCCTCGATGACCACGCAATGCCGACACACAGTCCGCAGGCCAGCGCGCCGCACGGATTGCATTACAGATAGGGGGCCGCTGCTGTCTGCTCCTACAGACGCCAGAAATAGCGTCAGACCGGACCAATAATTAACTGGCCTCTCAAGCAAGGTTGTTTGGAGGCTTGCTCGCACTGTCTCTGGAGTGAAATGGAGCTCCTTCTCTTATGTTATTCGGAGATTTCTAAGATCCATTGTGACACGTTGGTGTCATAAAGCACACTGTGTGTTGCACACCGTTTGTAGCACATCACTTCCTTTGCGCACACTGCTTGCTTGTCGTACACTGTTTGCTTGCGTACACTGCTTGCTTGTTAATCATTTTGACCTCCTTCTTCTCCCTCTAAAGGTTCATACATCAAACACAAAACGAGATATTTTAATTTCAGATCAGTACAGAATCATTGGCCTAAAGAATTATTTTCAACTCATCATCGTTTCTTACTAGCCAGAGAAAATTTACGCTACATGATGCACAAAAAAACGCAACTGACGCAAGTAGCAAACTCCATCCAAATTACGCATCCATGATGCCTCTTGGCGCTCCTGCTCAGGTTTCACTGAAGCCAAGTACCAAGCGTCATCATTTTGCCGATATCAACCATGAACATCGCGTCAGTTTCAACATGTTCAATGCAAGCATTCAGCCGGACATGAAGCTGGGCTTGCATCACCAGCAGAATCTCCGTATGCTGGATACGTGAGGCCTAATTAGCACGCACCACAAAGGAAATGGCAGGGTATATCCCTGAGACCAGCGCAACCGCTAAAGGCAGATGAGCCGCCACTGTATTGCCGAGGGAGCAAAGTGACTTTCTCGTATTGAAAAATTTTTGCAGGACGAGACTGAAAAAGTTGGAAGAGAAATTGAAGTGTACATCTTATTTTTCGAAAGCAATGTGGCTTCTTTTTTTTCGCGAGTATAAATTCACACGATTACCTCATCTTAAAGGAAATTTAACTTATTATTCCAATTTGGACGCGCTCAGCTGGGAATTGTAATCAGCCATAGGAATACGAGGGCAGCGAGGACACAGCAGGTGGCTAATCGACGTTGTTCGTGCCATTCGATTGAGACCAATCACCGATAAAGAAAGAACACCGGCTCAGGAGACCGCATGAGCGTGTAAGAGGAAATTCCGAGCGCTTGGATTACGTGCGCAAAAATGGCTAAGAGGCATCTCAAATAATCAGCTTGCATTATTGCCTACACCAATACTTAATAATCGGGTCAATTTCATTCAGGGGGTCGCGAAGAATTTAGCAGCAAGACGTAAAAATGTAATCGCACGACCCGCATCATAGAGTGGAGATAGGTAAAGTTGCAGTAGTCACGAGACAGATGTATCTGTCTTAGTTCGAGGACTTTAAACCTCAGTAGTCGAATAGGAAAGGAAAAATTAAGAGACGAAAGTTCACAGAAGAAGGAAATAAAAAACAGGTAGGAAAATAGAGATGGTAAGTGTCTGTTCTACGCGCCTCAGCACCAGTGCATCTAGATCAACATTGGGTATTTAAACTACACGTGATGCATTCAATTTTATTTTATTTAAAATTTACCTACGAACGCGGGAGTTTACGCGCATGATTTTACCACAAAAAGAATATTGAACGAAATGACACAAAAAATGCGGGCAACACCCAATGCAGATGCAAAATATGCGTTTGGATTAACGACATAAAAATATCAAAATGAAATGTGCACAGGAGAATATGACACACATAGAAGAGTCACAAAGCACAATGAATTGAATGAGTTGCCATTTTAATAAGGTGCTAACGCAATGTAACGGCCAATTTTTGACGAAACAAATATGCACATCACATCCAACTCACCAAACAGGAATTTCGAAGGAAATCGTGCGCCAAACAAGACCTATTAAATCGAATTCAATGCTATGATCACTTGCATAATGAGGCAACGCGGCGATTGCCGCGCACGCTATGTGGCCACAATTTTAAGTATACAATAGACACAAAAATGTGGAAACTTTCATGCCCCTGACGATATTTGCAAAAACGCACTCAACACACTCGTGATTCTGGACAATATTACGTAGTACTTTTCAATGCACATACGTATTCCTAATTAACATCAATTCCATATTAACTTCGTGATGCACCATGTTGTGAGTTCACAGTTTCTACTCAAATGCCTCAGGAAGTGAATTAACGGCCTCTCTCCTCCGTTGCGTCGCTGGATCAGAGTTCTCACGTCGGGCTTTGATGCTGCTCCTGTTGCTGCTTGGAGGAATGGTTTAATCCTCACCACTTGCGCAGGTGCTTTGCTGCGCGTAGTATGCACGCTCTGATGCAATTGTTCATAGGCGTGCTGAGGGAGCTTGGTGACTGGGCAATTCTCGAAGATTGATCTAGTATTGCTGCAGACTTCGTGATTGCGTTGTTCGAATCGGTGTGCTGAAGGTGTTTGCAAACTTGGAGATTCGCGTCGATCAAAATTTACAAGTTTCCGGCCGATGCGTTGACATGATGTTCTTCCCGCCATTTTACTTCTTACTTTTTGCGATCATCGATGCGAACAACATGCTTTTGAAGCTATGATGTTATTGGGTATCACTTCACTTTGATGCTAGTTTTGAGTTGTTTCGTAAGGCGCACCGGCGGCTGTCCCGGGCGCTCTACCCTCACGCACTCAATTCCAGGCCTCTCTCCACTGCCTGTTACCGAAAAGACCTCTCTTCTCTTCTAGCTCTCCGTTTTTACACTCCACGCCTGCTTTCTTCTAGAAGCTTTGCGACTGTTCTTCGTTGTTCTGATGTATCGTACGCTCAGATTGGTTGAGCCCTTGCTTGTTCTGATACATAGGTTGCTAATTGGTTAAGGCTTTGCACGCCTCTGTTACGCTTTGTGCGCGTTCTTCTTCTTTGTGCACGAACTTCCGTATCTGTGATTGGTTCCTGTTGTGCACGTTGCCTCCCTTAGCTTACTAGTACGTCTTGCAGGCGCCTCCCTCGCTTGAGCTTGGTGTTATTCCGCGCTTATGTTCAAATTCCTTTACCAATACCGAATACCCCCTGTTTCCTAGCACATTGTAAATGAATTTTTAACCCTTTTTTCCTATATACAAAAAGTCAATGTTATTGTTCCCCTTTCTTTTGTTGTTGCACGTACTAGATCTACATTCGCATGCAGCCCCCTCACATAACCCCCCTCCCCCCACCACTTCCGAAGGTGAAACTCGACCTTATTGTCTTGACGGTTTCTCACGATGCTTCCCCAAAGCGTGAGTGATTCTCGACCTTAATATTTTAACGGTTTTTCGGCCAGCCCGACAACATACATGCGAAAAAATGCCTATCCACATCGCAGCTTTACCTAAATTACCTAACGAAATATTTCCTTTTCGTCATTCATTTCGCTACAGAGAGCTGCAAAATTTCAGGCTTTTTCTAACAAAAGGTCGACCATAATTGGCGTTGTTATATCAGAGCAGCATAAGGCCGTCCGCAATCGAGAGGTCCGTGCTATGGTCACGAGTACTACGGGGCCGTGCGATGGTCATGAGTACTACGGGGCCGTGCGATGGTCATGAGTACCACGGGGCCATGCTGTGGTCATGAGTACCACGGGACCGTGCGATGGTCATGAGTACCACGGGGCCGTGCGATGGTCATGAGTACCACGGGGCCGTGCGATGGTCATGAGTACCACGGGGCCGTGCGATGGTCATGAGTACTACGCAACATTGTGGCGATGGATTTGGACCACTCGCACTTGTGAGTTCGGTCTGAGAGTGAAAGAGCTGTACTTCACTTGACCAACAGGAATTGTTGTAGTTCTTATTATGGCTCGTGTACACCAGCGATTAACCATCAGGAGTACTACAGACTAGATTACTTTAAGCCTCCCTAGCCACACAGGAGTACATCAGACAAAGCCGGTGTAAGAGCGGAAATTTTACACCAGGCAACATCCGTCATCTAATCAAGGAAACAACGAAGTCCGGTGCAATAAATTTTAAATTCGAAGGTATTCCTGCAACTGTATTTGGTGTGCTGTAAATTTGAGGGGATTCAAAATTGCATATATAAGGGCATTGCAATTTCGTTGTAAACATTCCTTGCAGTGCTCTAAAAACTACGAATGCACTGAGAGGGATAAATATTATTTAAAGCTACACGTGTATTAGGGAATTATTAGATGCTTTGCATTTTACCGCATGGATGCCAATCATGACGAATTTGTATGATTCAACAACATTGCTACGTTAAGTGGAGAATGTACAAGAGTTTCTATGTATTTTGCGTCATTCAACAAAGTATTTCGGGAGTCTACAAGTGATATTTGATAGTTTAGCTCAAGAGTTAGTTTGAACCTCCCTAACCATAACAATGGTTGTCCCAAGAGAAGCTGGAGACAAGCACAATTTAGCCTGAAATTAAGGAATTATGGAATCTTTGCACAAGGTGTGTCACCACATTCTGTGTATAGAAACAACACGACTGAAAATAAATGTCTGGAACAAGATAAAAGTGAGCGGAAAAAAATTATTTCGATGAAAAAGAGCAGCAATGAATTAAAATAACGTCCTTAAGATAGCGATAATCCTTTTATTTCAGTAATTAAATTTACCTGCCGAGGCTGAAAATCTAATTCTGCGTAATCTTTCTGTTTCCCCTTCGCTTTTCTATTTCATTACCAGAGGTTTAAATTCCCCTTCGACACGTGTCTTTTCTAACCTTTGTAAGAGAGATCAAGTACGGGGACAAACTGAACTCATTGATATTTCATTCATTATTCCCGCGTGAAACTAAATTAAAATCATGTGAGGCTGCAAAAAGTGTGATAAAACTAAAAACGTGTCATACTCTACGAACTAAAGCTAATAATTGGAGGGCAAACATGCAGAGTGGCCTAACCCACAAAACACAAAATTTTAGGACACAAAAGTTAGAGGCGTGGTGTTCATCGCAGGATTGCCAAACTGGCTTTTCCTAACCAAGTTACTAACTAGGAACTAATTAGGAATTAGGCCACTCTGCGTGAAAGACATCCCCGCCGCCATGAGGTGAAATTATCACTTAATCCGCTCTGCTAGTTTTGACCTCTGATTTGTGGGTTAGGCCACTCTGAATATTTGCCCTCCAATTATTAGCGCATAACTGGAAGAACTGGGAGATTCCCATGCTGCTTTCTCTGTGGCCAGCGAGGCTGAAATTTTCTAAAATTTCATGTCACAGGGCAGACAGAAATGAAAGAAAACCTTCGAGCAGTAACGCGACACACAGACTCACTACAACAGATTCATTAATCACTACTGACTGCATTTAGGACTTCATAATTTACCGATTTCATCATCTCTACGAAATAATATGACCACATAATACAGTTATCATTGCTGCAGCTCGTCACAGAGTTTGAGGGAGTTCCCTCACTCACTCAGGGAGTGACGAAAAACGGGAAAATAAAAGGGCCTGTTAAACGAAATGACATGCAACCACATATACATGACAGGTTGCTACAACCTTACTGTCACTTATTTCCTCATTCCTCATCCCGTCTGACTAGGGCAACGTCTGTATTTTTTGTTTACTTCTCTCCATGCGGCATTGCCAGCTCTAAGAATGACTCTCGGCTTGTGTTCGCTCTTGGATCAACAGTGTTTCGCCCCTTTTAGCTTAACTGGCTCATTGCACCGTTGGCCGTTGTGTCCCCAGGTTTTCTGCGTTTACGGAGGTTTCCATTTATGCCTATTACCGAAGTAATTTTTCACTATAGTCAATTTTTTAATTCACGTCCTCTCAGATCATCACTGGCATCAAGAGCTTTAGATTTAAGTTGACACTCTTCATGTCCCGAAATCAACACATAACCAGCAGCTTCGTACTAAAAATGACTGTTGTGTGTTTATATATGTATATATAATTAGTTACATATTTAAATGTTTCGTGTCACGCTCTTATGAATAGATAGGAAGGAATTAGCACTGGCGGTCTTGGTTTCAGTTCAGTGGTAAATTAATGGACTCATTTTCGCTGTACAAATGCACTATAACAAGTGCACTATAACTAGCACTAGCTTAACGATGACATTGTCCGTGGAATTTCCACGGGTCCTGCTACTACCTAACAATACCCTTGGTTTATTTGTTTGCAGTCCGCTTCTTCCATTTCTGTCACGCTCAGAAGGAAAGTTATAATGACCGTATCTGTGATACGAGTTTCACCAGTGCACAAGTACATGAATATTTTTTATCACGAGTACTGTTAGGATGGATATATTGGTTTGTCATCCACATCTGGAAAATTTGTTCAAGAAAAGTATTGAATCCCGTCATTTTTGACGGGCAGTGCACACTAGTTATTACAAAATTTCACTAGTCACATGATGCTGAGTTTCCTTCACACAATAATTTTGGACACATTTGCCTTTTACGTTGATTCTGCGGTTACAATTCAGCTTCACTGGAATTTTCAAGTTTGCACCACCTGCTTATTTGAAAATATTGTTGCATGTATATAGTTGCTCTGCCATTGTGCTCAGTGGTAACCTGCTCAGTGCTCCGTGATAAATTGCAATATTTTCGCACACTCTCAATTTCCTAAAATAAAAGAACACCTTCGAATCTACCGAAATAAGGAACCGTAGGCACTGAAGAGCGCTCATTTTTGGTGACGCTAACACATACGGAAAGAAGTACCGGAACTCAGAGACAGATCACGGAAAATCTGCGCTTTCTTAGCACTTCTAAAGCTTTTCGAAAATTCATGCGACGTTGCCCGTTCCATAATCACGCTTTCCAGAATTGTGTTGCCAGCATGCGAGATAATTAGAGTAAGAGCTCAGAAGCCCTAATGATCTCTCCAGACGGGCTGCATTCCATTAATTGCGCTCGGCACGTGACCACGACAATACTTTAGCCAAGGCTCAGCTCCCTCCGCTACAACAAAATTCAGCTCAGAAATTTTAATGCAGATCTTGTGGAGCGCTCGAGTGGAGAGACGCTGTCAACAAGTCATGAGATGCTGGCGCTTCTGAGGGAAAGGCATCTTGAGTGGTCTCTGCCTCGCTGGATTATGAGCTGAATGCCTCAGTAAATAGGATACAGATGATGAAATATTGGCTCAAAATAATGTTCGCGGGAGCGCAAGTACACACAAAAGGTGCATCCGATTTTAATGATTTGGAAAATTGTGATGCCTCAAGAAAAGCTGTGCCTAGCGACAAGAAACAATAGAATGTCCTTTTGATTTGAGTAGAAAAAATACGCGCTATATCAGATCGCAGCTCTTGAGGAGGGCATGGATTACTTGAATCAGAATTTTGCGAACGCTGCAGAAAATTTGATTTATGTTCGAGACATGCACAGTCTTAATCAAATTATTTTTCACAAAAATGAAACTTGTACGACTAGGAGAAATATCTTCATCATTGCGGGTATACTAGCAAAATTCAAGTTAAATACAGAGTTTGATCAGGTACTCACTCAAAACAAGAGCAAGGAGCATCTCAGTAAGGCTGAGAGTGGAAGATTAAAGTAAAGGCTAAAGTGTCGACAGAAACGTAGAGGCTCCTTTTATGCTGCAAGATTGTTGATGACGCTCTTCGGGCCCAAATTTTCAAAATTGGTGGGATTTTATTCGGAAAAATGCTGAAATTTGAGCTTGTTACCTCGAAAAAATCCACGTGGCAACCGTGAATCGGAAAAAAAAGATAAATTGACATAAAGCGGAAGAAATGAGAGACTAAACCGGCAATAATGGTGCTGACAAAACGCACTCAAGTGGTAAAAATCCTTTGATGCGTTCACAAGTTGGGGAAAATTTATTGGCTAGGTCATTCATTCTCTTTTTTATTTCGTGTTCGGGTGTGTTGCTCGGGGCACCATCTTACGTTGTCCAAATGAGATCCAATGAATGAATTTCAAATTGAGTTCACATTTGTTTGTTTTATTAAAAGCAAAGGGAACGTTTACAAAATCATTAACCAAGTGAAAGTATCATGCTGAATGCATTACAGACGCTGAACACGGAACAACTGAATGTTAGAAATGCACAATTTGTGTTGATTCGAACAGTAAATTCTCCAAAAAATATCACAAAAAGTTTCTAATTTATACATTAATGGTGTTCCATCGAACAGTTTTCAGTAAAAATTTCTCCAAATCCTTTCATGGTTATTATTTTCAAGTAAACTTCACCAAAATGCATGCTCCATGATTGTTCAAATGGAGTATCCCCGTACCTCAAAAGCTTAAAAACAGCTCGCAATCTCACAATAAAAAGTGCTGGTATTTCTGATACGGAGCTGTCACACAAATAGGAAAGTCCCTTCACAGTAGAGATCAATATTAGCACTGATGAGTATATCTGGATATTTGGTCACAAGTTGAAGGAAGAAATAACCCTTCGTGTGGTAAAGATACTCTGGTATTTTAAGGAAACCATTCTGTAGCATTTCAGTCAAAAATTCAATTTTCCCGACTTTTTTTTCATTGCTTCAAAAGAGTTTGAGAAATGTTCCCGAATGTCTGTAGAAATATCAGGAACGAATCCCAGCGCTAGCGCCCCCCAGAAGAGGGGAAGTGCAGGTAGTTAGGGAAAAATTGAAGTCAAAGCGACACAGCCGTACTTGTACGCTTTTCTTGGTGTAATAATGTGTAAATTTCAATTGTAAATCATTATCTAATTGAATTGAAAGTATGTAACAGTCCTTTAGAAAGGTCTGCTACGACTTTTCACTGCCCCCTTCCCTCCTCCGAAAGGGGAGGCGGGGTAGCTGTGCAAGGCTCTTCATTGGCTTGTAAAAGTAATCAAGTCGTATTTTTCATTTGTATATTTTCATGAGAAATACGTTATTTATCTAGGTAAAAGTATATTAGAGTAGTCCATGAACTATTTTCAGCCTATTGGGGGAAAAAGCTGATGTTTCATGGAGAGCATCCCCCTTACGGACCTTTTTTTCATTATTGAACCTAGAA
>JACJUY010000391.1:68702-91268 GCA_014220935.1 Platorchestia sp. MABIK
ATTATCATAGCTTAAAAATTGTAGGAGAAGAAGCATTTTGAATCTTAAAAAAATGTTTTTAAAACAAATAAGTTTTCAAGACGTTTGTTATAATATCTCCGAAGTTTACAAAGCTAGAGCAATGCGGTTCGTTGCATTTGAAAGTGAAATGTGTGCTCTAAAAAGTTGACAAGATGGATTTTCCAAACATTTTACGTAACACTTTCCGTAGACTTTTATACCCTAAAATTATAACTTTTACCCAACCGCTTTCAAATTTTTTTTTATAAATTCGGAAAGAAATAAATCAAAATACTATCTTGTCAACTTTTTAGAGCACACATTTTACTTTCAAATGCAACAAACCGCATTGCTCTAGCTTTGGAAATTTCGGAGATATGAAACAAATGACATGTATTTTTTTTATTATAAGGAATAATTCATTTTCTATGCCCCAATGAAAAAATTATGTTTGAGATAAGTTGTTACGAATTTAGAGATCTAGTAGTCTGCAAATTTTCATAGACGTATGTCCAATAGAAAAAAGTTTCAAGTTTTGGAAATGGTTCCCTTAAACTATCTCTGGCCAGCTTGCAGGATGTTTTTCTGTGATTTATTTTGCCAGAAGACGACTTCGCAATTACTTTTTCTGTGTTTTTTTGCCGGAAGACGACTTCGTAATCCCTTCTCTGTGTTTTTTTGCCAGAAGACGACTTCTTAATTAGTTTTTCTGCAAGGTTTTCCTGACAGAAGACAACTTCGCGATCACTTTTTCTGTGATGTCTTTTGCTAAACTTTTCCAAGTGGACAATTTCGTCGTCAACACAGAATGTGAAATTATTTCTTCCCCTTTCACATTTAAAATTTCCGCACTACACCAACTGTAAATTTAACGAGCTATGAAACACAGAATGGAATCAACGTAAAGTTTCAAGTGCCGGAAATACACTCAGCACACAAGACTCACAAAGAAAGTACGATGCAACTTATTGAGCCCAGTGACCCATTCACGTTTGCCCTTCAAGTCAAGCCACACGCTGAAAATCGTATATTATCAGGATAATATATGATCTTATATTATCAAGTCAAATAAAATATAATCATATATTATGAATATTTAATATATAAAAAATTATATATTATCAGGATAATATATGATCTTATATTATCAAGTCATATAAAATATAATCATATATTATGAATATTTAATAAATAAAAAATCGTACATTATCAATATCATATATGACTCAACTTCATAAACAACCCAGATTTCCTCAGATATGATATTCGTTTATTTTAAAACGTTAGGTTATATTGGAGGATAGTTTAAGACTCCCTAGTCGCAACATAGGCGTTCCAAATAAAGGAAGGAGGAAGGCACCATTTAGCATGGAATTGAGTTATGTGATTCCTATTGTTAGTAGTATCATCATAATTGTGATTGTTCAAACACCATTACCACTAACAAGCGATCCGCACAGTGAGACGCAGGAGGAAATTACAGTTCCAGTACAATTCAAATTAAATTTGTAAGTGACATCATCTATACATGTATTTCGCTTTTGTAATTTACAACTGATGTGGTATTAGATTATTAGTTAGTTTAAGCCTTCCTTTCCGCCACAAAAGCGATCTAAAGAGAGAAAGATAGAAGGCACCATTTAGTTTGGAGGTAAGGGAACGAAGAATCTATGCAGAAAGGGCATAGAAATAGTAGTTGAGAAAGAAGGTTATGAAACAAGATCAAAGTTGAAGAAAAATGTTGTATGTGCTGAAAAACAGGACATCAGTGAACTGAAAAAAGATGGTCATTAACATGAAAACATTTCATTTCAACAAAAAGAAGGCCTACCTAACTCTCAGTTCGGGCCCTCACACATGTTTCCCCTAGGAGCGCTAATTACCATAGAGATAAGTTTGAATAAAAATAGAATCTTTCATATATCCGGTCATTCTAGTGAAGAAAAAGTTCATGAAGTTTTTTGTTTATAAATTTAATTCGACTGAAAAAAATGCTTTCCATAGGAGTATGTTATCACTTGCGATACAAGCTAACTATATAACCAACGTAGAGTACTCTAAGCTTATTGATTGATTATATTATAGTTTTAGCCTCCCTTATGTCAACAAAATTGTTCAAAGAGAAGAATAGTAGAGGCAACATTTACTGTGGAGTTTAAAGAACGCGGAATCTATGCACAAGGTATGTTCCCACACAGGATCCTTTTCGCATAGAAACAGAAATTTGAGAATTAAGGTTAGGAAGCAAAATGAAGGTTGAAGAAGAAAGTCAAAGGTACTGAAAAACAGGACATCACTGAACCGAAAAGTGATAGTCCTTAACAAATTAAAACAGCATATTTTATTTGAATCAAAAGAAAGCATTCCTAACTCTCAGCTCGGGACCTCACGTTTTCCCCCTGGGATACCCTAAGCTGAATGCATCTGTGTCATTAAAAACATCAAAGAGGAGAAAAGGATACAAGACTCGTTTCATTTCCGTTTTGTATCGTCACCATTTGTGAAATAGGATTGAATGGAGCATTACCATCATTTTGGAGCACTTGAGGCAGTTTCAATACATTCAAAGAGCAGACTATGGTTGAAGTAGATAAAAAAAACACAGATCGAGCAGAGAGGAACAATTCTCGTCGACTACAATGAAGAGAGCATTGAAGCGCTCTTTCTGACTAACTTTTTTGCTGGTGCATCTATGAGTTCATCCGCCCAAGTATAGTTTTTGTAGTTTCTGTGTAACGTGGAGTAGCTCTTTTTCTCAGTACCAAGTAGTCCGCTAAACTTATGGCATTTGAGGATCGAAAAAAGTAACATTTCACAGATGGGGGTTCACAGGAACCAGATTGGAACGACACGGTGAAATGGAGCGAGGAATAAGGTGGCACTGAGTCGGACAGGTGGTCAAGAAAGAGTTATTGAGAAGAGTAAGATTGGGGGACGTTGAGGTGTTGTGGTCGTTCAGGGTGGGTAAATGATGGAACATCCGAGGCGAAGAGCGGATAGTAAATGATGGAACATCCGAGGCGAAGAGCGGATAGTAAATGATGGAACATCCGAGGCGAAGAGCGGATAGTAAATGATGGAACATCCGAGGCGAAGAGCGGATAGTAAATAATGGAACATCCGAGGCGAAGAGTGAAGAATAAATGATGGAACATCTGAGGTGAAGAGCGGAAAATCAATGTTATTATTATTATATAAAAAAGTTTTAGCCTCCCTTAACCAAGACAAAGATGTTCTAAGAGAGGAAGGAGGAAAGCACCATTTAGTATGGAGTTGAGGGAACGTGGAATCTATGCACAAGGTGCACAGAAACAGTAAGCTAAGAAAGAAGTTCATGAAACAAGAAAAAGTTGAAGAAGAAAGTAGTAGGTGCTGAAAAACAGAACAGCAGTGAACCGAAAAAAGATGGTCCGTAACAAAACAAAAACCTATTCTATTTGAACAAAAAGGAAGCCTACCTAATGGTTAGCTTGGGCCCTCACATAGTCCCCCTGGGAGTGCTAATTCCCATGGACACAATAGTTGTATACTCCTGAGGGGAGCGGAAAATCAATGATCGATCATACTAGGTAAAGAGTGGATAGTAAATGATGGATCATATGAGGTGAAGAGCGAGAGTAAATTGTCCGAGGAGGATCAAAAAATGTATCCAACAATAGATAAAATACGATAAGCCACGGGAGTTGAATATATAATTTTTACACGTAACTCGCTTCGGCAGTGAGCAGCCGTAGTGAAAGACAACACAAATTTTTACCGCTGCCCCTAAAAGCATGCCACGTGGCTGGTAAATTTACAGCAAAATTGAGTGCCTTCCTTTCAGATTTGAAACCTTAAGCACGTACTGCTCTGAAAGATGTTCAGTGTATCCAACAAATGCAATCGATCCTTGAGTTATTTTACTAACGTCTTTTTCAACGTTGCAAAAAGAAAGCCTACCTAACTCTCACCTCGGGTCCTCACACATTTTTCTCCTGGGAGTGCTAATTCCTATAGATATAATAGTTGTATCTTCCTGAGGAGCAAAAGGTGCAAAGCACAAGGATCTACAGTAGCGGGATCGACGTCTTGGCTGCACGGTAAGATTGTTTGTTATAATTCCGGGGTTTTAATGGTATTGACCTTTTAACAACTATTCGTTTTGTGTCTTACCACGAAATCATCATTGAGGTACAACTTCTACTTTTACCCGATTATTTAGGCTGCAATTCCTGAAATGAAAATTCCTTAAATGAAGATAAGTGCAACTGATAATAAAACAAAAAGATTTTGAAAACTCACATCACAAGGAAAATCTTCGTCGACAGCATATGATGCCATTCAAATGAATGCAAGTTCATATCATTTTAACTACTGACTATTCCAAATCGAATGCTACTAATGCCTTTCATTCGGTCACCGCACAAACCTATACTGATGACAAAAATCATCCCTTATATATAAAACGCCAAAACGCCTTAAATATATGAATAAATAAACATTTATTTTCTGCGCAATTTTTCCTATGTTATTACAATGGGAATCTCATTAAACACATATAATTTGTGGAGAACTTTAGGCACTTACTGCTTGGTTGATCCGTCTCTCTGTCACGTCTTTGAGGATCCTTAATTACCCTACCTGAGATTCCAATTGCACAAGTGCAAAAATGTTTTAATCGCAAATACTATTAGGATGAATATACATGTTTGTCATCCATATCTGGAGATTTATTCAAGGAACATCTATACCCGCCATTTTTGACGTGTCGTGTACACTAGTGTTTAATATTATGCTTCTGATGCTCCCGTAGCGAGCCAGCTTCGGCGAAATTTTTTACCTTTCTGGTTCATATCACAAGTTGGCTCCCATTGTTTCCTCCAAAGGACTAAGGGTTAAGCATCACACTTAAAACAACGAACACCCTGGTTCAAATCCAGTCCTGCCCTTGTAGTATTTTCACCGAAGTTTTGCAGCCACTCTGGTGATAATAGCAAACCGGACAAAGAGGTTGAAGGAGGAACTCTTCATCTCATCGAGCTTTCACTTCACTAACTCCTGCCCTCTCCTTAGGCTACGAAGCAGACCATTTGCACAACATGGTTGTAACGAGAAAACAACCGATAGAAATTTTTCTAGTAGAGGGAAAATGAAGTTAAATCTCTATCACTGAGCAGATCGCATGCTCTGTTTCCAGAGCGTGAAGTGTTAAGTGTTGAAACAACTGTTCCGAGGCGAAAAGCACGGAGTTTCAACACGTTGACTGCGTTTTGGTAGATATAAGTGTACCACTAGGTAAATTGCTCATTCACTTACCGGTATAAATGGATAGTATTTCATCCATTTCGCGACTCTTTTAAGAAATGAGTGGTATCATACGAGATAAAATGTTATCGTACAATTAATTTTTCATATTTCGTAGAAATGATAGAAATATATTGGAGCAGTAAAGGCGATTTCTCAATTCTGCTTCTTACAACCTAATCAAACCAGTCCTAAGAACTACAAAAATGTAGTCGACGTGTTAATGGCACAAGTCATATTGTAATCATCGTGTCAGGTCTCATCACATCCACTGACTCCTCAGACATGAGCTGCCATCTCAGCTCGTTTAAGGCCCCGGAGTGATGACACTGAGGCATGAATTGCAGTTGTAGACAGAACTGAGCACAGGTCTTGAGAAATAGGATTTTCTGCATGGATTTCTCATCACAGCCAGAACGATTTTGTTTTATTTTAGACGAAACATCATCTTCCATGGAAAATATCAAATGAAAAGTTATCAAAGATTTTTTGGGTCCCTTACTAAAAACCACCCTGCATATACAACACAGCCAGCGTTACTTTAGAGAAGCTACCTCCTTGCAAGGGAGTTACGGTACTGAGCTCGGTACTGTGTTCAGTTTGACCAAATGGATGCAGTGAGCAAATATTTGATAGAATCGTGTTCATGGCGTACGTACTCGATTATGAACCCAGTACAAAAACGCTACTGGGGCGGCTAAAGTCACAGGTGCTGCGGATAAAAAGAGGAAAAGATCTATCTTCCGTGCCCTCAAAACACAAACTTTTTCGTCGGGGCATCTACGATTTCAGCCGCCCAATACAGAAACTGCAGAAACTGTACATGGACGGCTGAACTCGTAGATGCACGGGCGAAAAAGTTAGTCAAGGTAACGCGCTCCAATAATCCCTGCATTGCAGTCGACGGTTTTGTTCCTCTGCTCGATTTGCGCTTTTCTGTCTTCTTCAGCCGCAGTCTGCTCTTTGGATGCATTGGAACTCAATCTAGAATGCCCTAAAATAATAGTTACGCCATTTAAAAATTTAATTTTCTTTCATAGTCAAAATTAAACTTATACATGCGACAGCTGAACAGTTGTACAAACTTTAAAAAGCTTTTTCCACCGCCGCAGAGCAAGATCAACAAAGTATGAGAAGCTCTAAAATTAACGCAGAAATTCGAAAAAAATCTTAAGATTTCTTAAGAACTTGGGCATTTATATGCTCAAAATACAAGTGCCCTCTAAATTCATTATTCCATGGTCGGAAAAAGGAAGCTAATTTCAATTAAATGTTGGTCTTGAATAAAACATTACGGCTCCTCATTTTCCTCAGATCAATTAAAGACTTGAGCTTCGAGCTTACGTTCTACCATGAACGACTACGTAACTGCCGTGCAAAACACTCGCGAAATGTGAGTTACTTGAAGCGCCAGCCTCTCTGTGGTGCAATTAATCATCCATAGCGTGAGCTCTTCCAACCCCTTCTGTTAACCCTGGCGGAATAATTCCGCATTCAGGGGGGAAAGAACCCTGCGTTCAGGGGCAGAAGAACTCTGCGTTCAGGAGCAGAAGAACTCTGCGTTCAGGGGCAGAAGAACTCTGCGTTCAGGGGCAGAAGAACTCTGCGTTCAGGGGCAGTAGAACTCTGCGTTCAGGGGCAGTAGAACTCTGCGTTCAGAGGCAGTAGAACTCTGCGTTCAGAGGCAGTAGAACTCTGCGTTCAGAGGCAGTAGAACTCTGCGTTCAGAGGCAGTAGAACTCTGCGTTCAGAGGCAGTAGAACTCTGCGTTCAGGGGCAGAAGAACTCTGCGTTCAGGGGCAGAAGAACTCTGCGTTCAGGAGCAGAAGAACTCTGCGTTCAGGAGCAGAATAATCCTGCGTTCAGGAGCAGAATAATCCTGCGTTCAGGAGCAGAATAATTCTGCGTTCAGGAGCAGAATAATTCTGCGTTCAGGAGCAGAATAATTCTGCGTTCAGGAGCAGAATAACTCTGCGTTTAGGAGCAGAATAATTCTGCGTTCAGGAGCAGAATAATTCTGCGTTCAGGAGCAGAATAACTCTGCGTTTAGAAGCAGAATAATTCTGCGTTCAGGAGCAGAATAATTCTGCGTTCAGGAGCAGAATAATTCTGCGTTCAGGAGCAGAATAATTCTGCGTTCAGGAGCAGAATAATTCTGCGTTCAGGAGCAGAATAATTCTGCGTTCAGGAGCAGAATCATTCTGCGTTCAGGAGCAGAATCATTCTGCGTTCAGGAGCAGAATAATTCTGCGTTCAGGAGCAGAATAATTCTGCGTTCAGGAGCAGAATTATTCTGTGTTCAGGAGCAGAATAATTGTGCGTTCAGGAGCAGAATAATTCTTCGTTCAGGAGCAGAATAATTCTGCGTTCAGACTTCAGGGGCAGAATAACTCTGCGTTTGTTATTGGAAGCGCAGAATCCTGAATGATGATGGACTCGGAAGAGAAGATTGTGGTAGTGTAAGGAAATGAAGGAATCGAGGAAAATATGCAAGTCGAGTGGGGGCTGAGATTGCCTGCTGATAGTAATGCGACCAAAGAGGGTAAACTCAAATTCCTGTTCTAGGCCTAAATCGAGGCAATAGATACGGCATTAGAAAAATATCTCAAAGACTTTTGTATTTACTACTGCTATCACTATTAACATTTTTTCCTATCTATTAACATTCTCGACTCGTTTCCCTCTATACAATCAGAGACATACTGACACAAAGAATAAAGAAAAAAACTAGTTCAAAGAAAAAAGAAACGGAAACGTACGTTGAAGGAAGAAACGGATACAAAAAAGAAACAGATACAAAGACGAAAGAACCGGATACAAAGAGGAAATGAAACGGTCACAAAGAAGGAAGAAACGGACACAAAGAAGAAAGGAACGAATACAAAGAATAAAGAAATGGATGCAAAGAAGATAGAAACGGATACAGAGGAGAAAGAGGTTTAATGGTTGGTCGCTTGCATCTCAGTTTGTCAGTCTATCCTCACTCAGACTTTGTATACTAGATACGGGAATTATTTGATGACAGGAAATTTTTATTCCTGAATCGCAACTTATTTGCATTGATTGCGATCATATCACTATCACTATAATAATAAGAGCCGCGTCCGTCCGTCCGTGTTACCCCCTCTTCTAATCGATAGCTTTGATAGCAACAAGGATAAAGCTTAAGAAATACAATAAATTATTGTATTGCATTATTTTTTGTGGCGATTCAATTCCCTTTCACTTGCATTGTGGTGTCCAGAATACGCAATCGGCTTATATTTACAAATATAAATTTTCTTTTGAGCTTTCTTTGTTGAAATTTATCATGTTGCTTTGATATTTTTAATTGATAATGCGAAAAGAAATGTTGTAAATTCGTTTGATCAGTAACCTGGCTACCACAGTACAAGGCCCATGATTTTGGAACTTGAGTTATTGTTATCGAAATTGTGATTTTCTTGAAAAGCTTCGAAGAGATAATAGACGACATTTCAGAATAAAATTCCGGCGAAAGAAGCCACGCCACCATGGATAGAAATGTGTCCAACCGTAAGAGAAAAGCAGCAAGACTTCGACAGCAAGAAAAACGCCGAAGACGATCGGATGAACGACGCGAAATGGCAAGACGAAGCAATGCTGCTCGCCAACGAGAAGCTAGAGCTAAATTGAGCCCTGAACAGCGTTTGGAAATTCTATGGAATAATACAGAGCAGCACCGAGTAGCTAGAGATGAAAGAAGCGCATGAAAGAAGAGAGGATATTCTTCGGCATGACGCTGAACATCATCGAGTGGAACGAGAGAATTTAAAAACTCAAGGAAGAAAGAATGAAATTCTTCAGATCGATGCGAAACAATTAGATCGGTTTTTCTCTCAAAAATCAAACAAATTGTATTAACCGTATATTAACGAGCATTGCACTAGTTCATATAAAAGTTACCGCATCGCATGAAGGATGGGATAGAATGATGAAGCTCGCCCATTTATTGCAATTCGCTTAAAACATTTTCCATGCTTGAATTTAGCACCAAATGAAACTAAGCAAGGTGCGTGTTCTCTAGCCTAAGCAATAAATAAAACAATATTACAAAGCATGTTTCCCAATTTCCCCTATAATAATTTGCTTAATTTAGATTAGATAAAATTTTACTTTATGCTTCCCTAAATCACAACAAAGGAGCTTCAAAGAGAGGAAAGAGGAATTTCATTACTGCGACCCACTAGCGGTAATGATGAGCAGACATTCTTTTTTGATCATATTTTTCATTGTATTTCTTACTCAATGCCAAGGTCAAGTTCCGTACCATCTGCTCACATACTTATGAAAGATGAAATAGAAGAATTAACCTTATAAAAACATACGTAATTCACCATTATCAAACACAACAACACAACCTCAAAAGAATGTAAATTCAAACTATTTCATTTGAAAATGCAGTTAAGAAGGAATGAAATAGAACAATCACAGTTTATTTGATTTCATTTCATTTGAATATGTAATTAGGAAAAATTGAAACGGATTTGAGTGACTTTTGAGTGATCAACATTGCCACACGACGAAATGCGCCCTGACTGTGAATAAAAATGCCCTCGCTCTAACAATAGCAACTCAGAGCTGAAATTAATCTTAATCTCCCGGACCATTACCAGGCTGCGACCCACAAGTTGAGAATTAAGGCGATTTTTCAGTGCGCTTTTACACAAAGCGATTAAGCGCGGGGCTTGGACCTCCAAAAGAATATTCCCCAGCAAATTGAGGATTGTTGGTCCGCTTAAATCTTGCAGGCAATCACTGACCAAATTGAACTAGTTCAGCTGACTAAATTATTTTCAAATCGCATTTCCCTGGAATTTGAGATGAGATGGTTGGTTTCAGAGCATTTTAACCCGCTTGCCTGCGTGCAGCACTTCTCTTACTACTGCGCGTTCTGACTTGTTTACTAGCAGCCATTACCAAAATATTTGACTTTCATTAAATTTCGGCTGATGGGAATCCTGATTGCGCTAACGTTTTTCATTTCAGGTCACTCAAAATTAATTTCTAGCGGCGAGAAAATCGGGCTTCATTAAAAACATATCAACAAAAAGTGACGGCAGAGCTAAAAACTGCAGAAACGATCGCCGCCATAAATTTTCTGCCTTGGCAAAAATTATTGAAGCTTTGCACAGGAGTGGAAAACTTAGAGCAGCAGGCCTGGAGAAACATGAATCGAATAAAACGTTATTGATTGATGAAGTTCACCGAAGATTAGATTAGATTCTCTAACCGCAACAAAGGCGTCCCAAAAAGAAGTAGGCACAACGTATTTTACAAAATTGTGCTTTGCTAAACAACTCAAAAGAAAATTTATTGCTATGTATAGACGAAGCTACGGGTCTCTATGATAGGCCTTACATCATTTCAAACACTGCGTGAAATTCAAAAGCCTTCAATGCGTAAAAATGCGCGTGATGATAAAGAGGTCCAACTGTATCATTTTACTTTTCATTAACAGAATTTATTTTGAAACAAACTGAACGTGGTTGTGTGCTGCATATAGAAGTAGCAGTATCTCTCTCAGCGCATTAATTAACATATTATTTCAAAGCAACAAACCTATCAAACTTTGAGCTTAGGCTTTTTTTGGTTTTCTATATTGACTCGTCCATAAAATGAGTTCAGTGTACGATTGTTTTTAAGACCTACAACCATCGAAGACATAAATTGATTGAAATGTTCATTTCGTTCAAAATAAACGCATCAATCTATTGTCTAAGTCTAAATAAATAGAGTGGCGTGTAGTCCGGATATATGTACATGTTCATCAATGTCATTCTACCTCATAGTGTACTAATTACATTTAATGTATAACATTGAAGCATTTACTCTGGGGAATCGAAACATTTTCTTTAAATTTTCTTTTCTATGTTCTTCTACATTATAATGTTTAAATTGCAGTCACATTAGTCCGCTATCTCAAAATCAAAATTAAATGACCCTAAAATGAACATTATTAATCTTTATGAACCTCATTGCACGTCCCCAGCTCAGTGTTTTTAACGTATAAATTAAATCCCGATTTATACCATGAATATTACATGCAATTGAATAATTGTTTCTCGTAATTCAGCTCGGATTCTTACCGTAAAACTAAGAGATTTGCAGAAGTCGTGTAACTTCCGTCCATGTTCTAACAACTGATCACATGGACCGCAACGTGCGTCTCAGGTGGCCAAGGAGGGGGATTTTCATTGTGCTTCTGACCGACCAGTAGTCACAAACTCAATTTTTAAACGCACAAAATTAAAGCTGAATGAAAGTACGATATAATTGATGTTTGCCATTTTCAAAATTGCTCAACACAATTGACTTAAACTTTGAGTTGAATATTGAACTTTAGTTTGACTGATTCGGTCTAAGTGTTAAACATTACACCTCTATTCGGTGAAGCATAAAATGAGTTCTCTACTGGACTTTCTTCTGGTAATACCCTCCTAAATGAAAATTCTCTATTCACATGGAGATTTTACATCGAAAAGTATACCGTTAATTTAACAGTTAATTCTCCGTAAACGGTTAAATTTACGGTTAATTACAGTTAACAGTTAATTTACTTTTTACAGTAAATTTACACTGTCACAAAATGTACCTGTGTGTACACGAAATCAGATTACCGTCATGAACTGTGCTTTCACTTCGCCATCCAAGATCATTCAAAAAGACCTCAGCTTTCTCGGGGCACGACCAAGATTGTCTCCTGCAAGCAATCCGGAGCTGAAAATGGCCATAGCAGCGCCGCTTTCCCCTCAAAGTTTCCATTCTGAGCAAAACTTTGCTTATTACAGCGCGCGACGACTCTCTCGGCGAGTCAAACTTTAGTGTTAGCCGGCACCGAAACTCAGTATCCGATTTTCGGCTAATATCAGGCGGAAAGGAAATTATCAAGGCAGGTACAGCTTGCATCATTTTTGGAATAATTATAATCAAAGTCTAAAAAAGTAATTACTAAAAATGAAAACGTTCCTCTACAAAAGCCGAGCATCTTTAAGAGTGTGATTAAAAAACTTACGAGTGAAGTTGACAGAACAGTTGCCTATTGTGAGACTTACTCGGATGTAAACCTAGTCATATGCGCAGTAGTGTGAGCGCAGACTCGCCAGTTGGAAGTCTCATGAGAAATGCGTTTTGCATTGCAAAGAAATCGCAAAATGAAGGGATTCCCAGCATAATTCCTCCTTCTTGATTTGAAGATGACGTTTTTAACGTGCCCAACGAAAGACGCTTTCAACGCTGAGCTTTGCAAGTCAAGTTAACATGTTTAACAAAATGGGTTGAACTAAAGTTCAATGTTCAACTCATATTTAGAGTCAACTGTAGTGAGCAGTTTTTGAAAGTTGCAAACATGAACAGGGTCGTGCCTTCATTTAGTTTTCAATAAGTATTTATGAAAACTGAGTTTGTGACCACTGATTGGTCAGCAGCAGCATAAAAATTCTCTTCGTGCTCCACCATTGCAGTTAAATTGAAGAAGAAATGCACATTTCTTTATTTTTTACGAGTTCCAAAGAAAAAACGTCACCCATTCCTACTGTGCATGCACTATTTAGTGACCAAAGCACTATAATGAGAGGCACCGAAGTAAATTAATTAACGGGACTACCAGCATTTACACGGAGATATTACATCGATTCGTAGACTTTAATTCAACTGGTTACTTTCCGTCAACAGTTAAATCTACAGTTAATTACAGTTAACAGTTAAATTTACAGTTAATTACAGTTGACAGTTGAATTTACGGTTAATTACAGTTTACAGTTAAATTTACGGTTAATTACAGTTAACATTCAATCTACGGTGAATTACAGTTAACAGTTAATTTTCAGTTAATTACAGTTAACAGTTAAATTTACGGTTAATTACAGTTTACAGTTAAATTTACGGTTAATTACAGTAACAGTTGAATTTACGGTTAATTACAGTTTACAGTTAATTTACTTCTGTACCGTAAATTATCCCGTTTGCTTTTAAGCTAGTCACCTTTAACCATTTACCATGGTGACTTGGTGCTGTATCTCAGTGTTTAACGAGAGCTACTGCGAATTATGAGGACTAAGACTGTAATCCCTTCCGGTGGACACGGAAGGGATTTTCATAATGCTGCTGACCGACCAGTAGTCACAAACTCAAGTTCACTATCACTGCATCAAAACTAAACGAAAGCTCAATCCAGTTAATGCTTGCCATTTTCAACGTTGCTTCCTGCAATTGAATTTGTGTTGAATATTAAACATTAATTTTACTGCCGCAGTCAAAGTGTTAAGTATATTCCATAGATGGTCTTCGCACTGCAAATTACTGTTAAAGATACGAAAACGATCTTGCGGTGTCATGCTCTAGTCTTGTTTTAGTTTCCTCCTTGGTGAATGTTTTATTGGTAAAAAAGATTACTTTTGAAGCGAAGTTGCTCTCCTCAAGTGTTTTTGGATCGATTTAAATGTTGTCGATAATTCTCATTAATTGTATTAATTTCACGATAATAGCATAAAACATGAAATACGTTTAAGCCAGTTTAAATTGTTCAAATTTTCTTTCAATGGCTTTCAGTTCAAATATTTTCCTGCAGACAACTTGAGCTTTTCCTCTTCCGCTAGCATTTCACAAGTTGGATCAACATGTCAACAACAGTGGAGCAAAGAATTTTTCCAGCTGTCAAATTACAGATTCTGACTTCAGATAATGAGGCAAAGTTGGCCGCGAGGAACAAAGTGCTGTCCAACGCTCATCAATCGAACTCATTTTTTTTTAATTTTTCTAACGTTTTCAAGATTAAAGAATCAGACCACAATTGCCGGAGAAAAATCGAACAGAAAGAGTCCTGGTGTAGTGACATGCATCATCACTACCCGAGAATTAGACGTCATAAACTTACTTTAACATACAACAACTTGATAACCTAAAGCAGCATCACACTGAGAAATGAGTTTAACTCGTCAATATCCCCTCCTTCCTGCCGCTTCGCTGCCACAACTCTACATCTGAACTGTAGACTCTTGGAGTGCGATCTTTGGTATTGTGAGTGCACTTCCCAACTAGGAAGGGGGAGAAAGTGGAGGGGGAGAGAGAGAAATGGCGTTGGGATTTAATTGAAAAGTAAAAAATTTCCGATTCTCAATTAATTAAATCCCGTGTCGAGCCTTGAGCAAAAATATTGGAATGAGAACAATGGGATCTATTCAGTCAGGTTTTCCGTTTCAAGAGAAACCTGCGCAGTAGATGTTTTAAAGCGACTATAATTTTTCAATATCTTTTCTTTGCTCCGGATCTATCTGTTTAATGAAGATTGCTGAAGAAATAAGTATGAGTGCCAAACAGAATGGACTGATGTTTATTCTGTCAAAAAAAAAACTAAAAACAAATTCTCCCATGAATTATGTGAAATCTATCCATGTTCTCAGCTGAAAGGATCGGAGTAAGAGGTAGTTTTTAAAAAATGTGCTACTGATTCTCCCTCAGAAGTCGTTTCTTAATAGATACCTAATGAGTGTGAATTTCTTAGAAAAGTTACTCAGAAATGAACAGGTTCATTTGTATTTTTCAATGTATTTTATTATGACGCAGAAACAAACCGATACACAAGAAGTTACTACACCCAAAGGAAGTGTTTCAGAAAAAATTTAAATGCGAAGATGCTTAAAAACCCTTCTTTCCTATGCAAAAACAACCTGCAGTCGCACCGAAATGATATTTAACAAAACCCTTCCGTTGCATAAAATTTCGGCTACGTGGTGGCTACAAAAAAAAGTGCAAGAGAGCAGAACTGGCGATGATCAGCCTAGAGTTAACAAGCGCCACGAAACCGTCAGATTTCAGCCTTAGTTTAGAACCAGCTTAGTCACACCGTGATTTCAAGACCTGCTCAATCCAGTCATCCCTGCTTGCTCAAAATTCCTAGCCTCATCAAAGGCGATCTCAAGACAGCGAAGAAAAGCGACCAATTGTGATGAAAACGGGAAAGTTTCCCGGAGAAAATAGGAAATCCGCGCACTGGTTGGTTCTCATACAGTATGGCCTGCGTACAAAAACAGCGACTCTGAGAAAATTGATTGATTATAAATTAGTTTTAGCCTCCCTTACCATAACAAAGGTGCTCAAAAAGAGGCAGAATAAAGTCACCATTTAGTGAGGAGTTGAGGGAAAGCAGAATCTATGCACAAGGTGTGTGTTTCCGTACAGGATTCCGTGCGCATAGAAACAGTAAGTTAGGACGTAAGGTTATGACAAGATAAAAGTTGAAGAAGAAAGTCGGAGGTCCAGAAAAACAGGACGGAAGTGAACTGAAAAATGGTGGTCCTTAACAAATCAAGAACATTTTATTTCCACAAAATGAAGACCTACCTAACTCTCAGCTCATGACCTCATATTTCCCCTTGGGATCGCTAATTGCCATATATACAAGAGTTGTATCCCCTTCAGGGGGACTCTGAGAGGAAGAGGAAAAAAGACAAATGAGGCATTGCGAAGAAGGCATTAAAACTGAAAAAAGTAAAGTGAGCACGAAAGACTGAAATGACAAAATCTATAAACTGTAGTGGTGACCTAACCGTATCTCTTTGAGGCGCAAGTCACTCATAGCTTAGGATAGACAAGCTTAATTAAACTCAGCCTATCCTACCTGCTCTGAAGGGCATCACAGTGTCAAATTTTCAGGGCCGAAAAAGTTAAAGAACTTCCCTCGTGGAGGATCACGTTATTTTTCATACGAAAAATGTCGAATTTAAAAACATTCGTTGCAAACAAAAAAAATTAGACAAATACTTAGAAGAAGGAATCATTCATGCAGTTCACATTGACCCATCGGTTTTATTTTCTTAATGTATTTGTCGTTAGCGGTATCAAAGAACTGTATTATTTTTAATGGCTTACTTCAACATTTCTTTCTTTCCCAATAGGTTGTTACAGAAGCCTCCTGGTTTATTCATCCCATAATGCTGATCTTGCGGGCTGCTAAACATTAACAGGTTGACTATACATTAGGATTTATGTCCACCACTAGGTACATCGCTCGTTCGCATACCGGTATAAATGTATTTCATGTCAATTATTTCACTGCCTTATTGAAAACACATTTTAGGAAACGAGGTAAAATATTGTCATGCATTGATATTTTTCACCCTTCTTAGAAAGAGTAGAAATGCATTCGAACAGTAGAGTAAGTTTTTCAATTCTGCTTCTTGATCTGAAACCTGTGTAATGTAACCAACAACAGCAACCATGCAAAAGTGTGCAACAAGTTAAGTTTATTCTGCACGGGCATGCTAGAGGTAAATGAATTGTTCAACTCTTCCATATACTTAAAATAAGCATACAAGGTAAAGAAATGGGAATTTTAATAGAAGTGTCAAAATTAGCCGGAGTTCTGAGCACATGAATTGCGGAGAGGCCTGCTCTGCTCTCAAGATTATTCCCTCACCGTACACAAAAAATCAAGGTGGGCAAACCGAAGTTCAAATTAGTGTTGAGAAGTTAGAACTTGTGAGCCTGGTCTCGTCATTTGAACTCCCAGAACACAAGTTAACTATGCAAATGAGCAATATTTTTAGGAAGTCCATTTGCAATCTCTTGCCAGCTGCAGTATTCCATCCTTTGTTAGTTGCCGGTCGCTTGCGTTTCTGGACATGGGATGTTCAAAACTAAACGCACTTCAGCCATTCTGAAAACTTATTTTCAAAACTTATTATCCAAAACAGAACACCGCGACTTGATCGATCATAATTTTCTCTCATTGTAACAAAATTTAAATAGCAATCACTTTTAAATTTGCCTGTCTCTCAAACTTTGATAACTCTTCAGAGCCCTGTCGATGATGGCTGCAGTTTGATCCAAAAACATCTTCATTAGGCGTCCCTTACGCCAAGGGTTCTCAAACTTTTTTCAACCATGGACCACTTTTATTACACAGAAATAAGCTGAGGACCCCCTCACATGTGTTCCCCTTAGGAAAATATGTATATATATACATTGTACGCACTGTTTCATAATATCAATAGTCATGAAAAGCTGTAAAGAAATACCTTAACTGCATCCACTTTTAAATTCGTTAAATTTTTCGGACCCCGCTTTGAGAACCCCTGCCTTACGCGACACTCTACGGTGGTATACTGCCAGAAATGTCCCGGAAATGCAGGATTAACTGCCGCAGCCAGTACGAGAACGTAAAGCATGCAGGAATTCTAGGCCGTGAAAACTGCACGTTAGCGATTTTATCATTTTGAATGACTCGAGCCTCGTACGAGTGCTAATCAGTCGTGAGCTCAAATTGAACATCATAATTTGTGCTATGTTGGTCTTAATCAATTTGCCAAAAAAATAGCGCAAAAATGAGCAATGATTTTGGCGAATGGCGTCGATTTTTCTTCGCTGGGTCTATTCCAGTTATTTTTAATCTTCTCTTTTTAATTACAGCAGCTCTGCCACTCAATTGATGGAATCGTCAAAGTTGTATAATCCATTCAAGCCTTATTAAAAAAAATAGTCGAAATTGTTACACTACGCGCTACAGAACCTAGCGTAACCAAGCAGACTTCAACAAACTCACGCTACCTTCAGTATCGGCACGAGGCCGTGAATTCTTGAATATTCTGCCCCCAAACATCTCCGCTGACGACCAAACCTAGAGGACAAAAAAGCGGTGGCGCCCGACGGCGCGCGGCATTGGCAAGCCACAATTATTCAGCATAACAGGCATTGAAGGACAACTCGCCGCTCTGGCGTGCAGTCTAAATTCTAAATCTGTAAATACACACCTACATTGAAACGATTTTCCGTGTAGCAAATAAGGAACATAGTTTAGTTTTTAACACGTTGCTTGCGACACGACCCATCGATGGGTCGTTAGAAAAATTTCAACAATCTTTTCAAATTAAGGGTGTTCAATGAACCCAGCTAATGTTTGTTTTTACAAAATTGCAAACAACTTTTGACTAAATTCGAGTTGAACGTTGAACTTCAGTTTAACCCATCGCAGTCCACGCGTTAAATAAACTGTTGGACAGTTCAGACACTGAGCGTTGAAAACGTTCAGAAAAGTGAAATCAGATTTGCTTGATTCTGAACAGCGGGAGAGCGAGTCACATTGCTACAGAATTAATTGTCTGGCTGCATTAACTTCGCCTCGAAATGGCCTGTAGGAGCATTTGTCAGGTTAATGGATGCTAGTGACGACAAACGACACCTCGTTCACTAGAAGAGAACTTAAGCTCTGGCGTAGATTGCTGGCCGCAATTTTTACGTAGGTTCACTTCTGGAGCCACAAGATGATGAGAAATCGACTTTTTGCGTGAATTTGTAAATTTTAAGAGAAGGTAATCGTCATACGACAACTTGAAACTTGCACACAAATGTCACACCATTTTTTGGGATGACTAGCTTGCTTGGCCGCAATTTTGCATATGGTCACTTGTCGGGGGAATAAAAAATCGATGTTTTGTGAAAAAATGTGAATTCTTGGGAGATGTTATGTGACAACTAGAAAGTTTCATGCAGGTGTGTTACCATTCATCAGGGGGACAAGCTGGAGATGCTCGTTTTTGCCGAGTTGTACGCGAGAAAATGCTGGTTCACAATTGTGAGATGCTGATAAAATGTTCAGAGCATAACTATTAAATTGGAGGATAAAGCTTAGAAAGAACATCGCAGATGCTCTACGACATGGCTAACTTTACGACAATGGATGACGCTAAACTCTCAAGTTGACGTCTTGAAGCTCAAATTCACCGCTCTAAGTTTTATTAATTTCTTATTCAAAGTTTAAACTCCAGTTTTATTCAGTTGTCTAATTGCCACGAAGAAACTCCGGATTAATTTTTGAAATTTCGATAGAACTCCAGGCAAAAAATTTTAAGGTCTCGGTACTCGCAGCTTGCTACGCTGAAAAATGAAGGTAGAAGTGGTTTGGTAAAGCGGGCGGGTGAAAATAAAATGCATGACGGACAAAAGCCAGAACGCTCGCGCAGGTCGCTTGCACGGCACGCCGGCCCTTCCACAACCCGACAAATCTGAGCTCACATCATATTTCTGCAACAAGTGCTACTTATTTCGAGGTGAGTACTGAAGTTAGCACTGAGATGCTTTTGCCTCGTAGTTTCATTGGACAAGGACATATTTTTTTTAATAAGCTGCTTAGTTGAGTGTAACTCAGGATACTACATGTCTCTGGAAAGCGTCAAGTCCCAAATATATTCACTGGAGGACATTTCCCTTCAGCGTAAACTCTAGTAAAAGGGGTCTCAGAAGGAGGCCCCTTTGGTTGGTGGATGGATCATTTAAAATAATAATAGAGGAAACAATTGCAATTTTTTAATCACCTATTGATGCACGAGAACAAAACACCACTCGTTCCAATTAATATACAATTAGCGGTTCCACTTCGACAGCAACTTGAGCCATTGGTGGCCACGGAGGGGATTTTCATAATCCTGTTGACCGGCCAGTAGTCACAAACTCAATTTTCCCAAAAACTTAATTAAAGCAAAATGAAAGCACAATCCAGTTAATGTTTGCTATTTTCAAAACAGCGCACTCTTATTGACTTTACATTTGAGTATAACATTATTGAACTTCAGTTTAACGAATTGCGGTCAACGAGTTGAAATTTGCGCCAGTACACTGAAGCAGCTAAATATGGTTAACTTTTGAGGCATGTTCACCCATGTACAAAAATAATCCCCGAGTTGGCAAATAGAGTTTGGTGAGCTGTTGCATCAGCAAATAGTTTCAATCCCAATTGAGGGTTTAAATGTTTTGCAGGTGATCGACATTAATAATTAACGATTGAAAAAATGAACGAAGGCGATGATGCTTAGTTACTTAACACGTTGACTGCGGCGTGACCCACCGGTGGTTACAGAAGGGATTTTCGTAATGGGGCGTGACCCATCGGCGGTTACCAACCACCCAATTTTCCTTTGCGCTCAATCATAGCCAAGTGAAAGGGCGATCCATTTAGTTTGTGTCATATTCAGGATAGAATAATAAAATTGACCTTAACGCGGTCCCCGCGTATTGAGCCACATGTCTACCAAAAGGTAAACAGCTCATTCGCGTACTGGTATAAGCGAATTGCATTTCATCTGCTGCGCTACCTCTTAAAAATATAACTCATCATACGAGGTGAATGTTATCGCGAAATTGTTATTTTCATATTTCTTAGGAATGATAAAAATAAATTCAAGCACTGAAGTCAATTTCCCTACTCCGCTACTCACAACCCAACTAAACCAACCGATAACAGCCGCAGAAGCGAGGTGACCGTGTTTGCACATTCACTGCCCGTATACCAGTGGGTAAATTCCTCATTTACGTATCAGAATGGACGAACAACATTTCAATTATTTCATCATTTTTTAAAAGAGATTTAAGCAAACGAGATGAAATGTCATCATGCTATTACATTTTTCATTCCTTCTTAGGAAGGATGCAATTTTTTCGAGCAGTAAAATCGTTTTTTAAATTCTGTTACTTACCGCTTAACTTAATATGCGACCGCTGGACGCAGATGTGCTTCCAGGGGCAGCGAACGTGTTAATTTCATTTGAATTTTGAGCTTCAATTTCCCCCGCAGCAGTTAACGTGTTAAACCTGAGCACTCAAGCAAAATTAGTGCGATAAACGCTGTGATGAACGCATCCCGTTGACCAACGCAGGCTTAGTACATAACTACCTTGACCATCTCACTTTTTTTTGCATTTACGTTTATCACAGCTATGTATTATGTTTCCAATCGTATTTTACTTTAAGCAGAAGACCCGACCCACGTAGAGTAAATATCATATAATCATTGAAAGGGTTCTTTTTTGCAAAATTGTTCGTAGTTTGTTATGTGAAACTTTATAATTAAGGAATAAAAAGACCAACAATTCAACTTTAGAGAAAATTGGAAAGAAATAGAAAAAACTCAATTGAACACAGGGCATGGGCGCAAACTAATCACCAAGAAACATGAATCAAAACACCCATCGAAGACTCGAAATCACCGTTCACATCTCCATTTAACTTGTTTCTAGAGGCACTCTGAGTCCACGGATGGCCTCAGTGGCTAAGAATCACCAGTACCTTAATTAACACTTAAACCGCAATTGGCTAAACTGAAGTTCAATATTGAACTCGAATTTGAAATCAGTTGTAGTTAGAAAATTTTAGAGAATAGTAAACACTGACTGGATCGTGCCTTCATGAAGCTTCACTTTCGTATTTATGAAAATTGAGTTTGTAACCGCTGGTCGGTCAGCAGCATTATGAAAATCCCCTTTTTGGCCCTCGGTAGCTCACGCCGCAGTCAACATATAAAATATTGTCAGAGCTAGAACTGTCACTCAAGTGAAACCCACCCCACAGTGCACAACTGGAGTCGGTACGAGCTCTTCACTGATGTAATTAGATTAAATACGTTAGTTTAAGTCTCCATAACTACAACAAAGGTGTTCCAAAGAGAGGAAGGCAGTAGTTTTGTAAAATGTTGAGGGATCGGGAATCTATGTACAAGGTTTGGTCTTACTTAAGATCTCATGCGCGTAAAAACACTGTTAGAAAGTTTATAAAGCAAGATAAAAATTGAAGAAGAAAGTTCTAGGTACTGAAAAACAGGACAGCACTGAACCGAAAGAGACGGTCCCTAACAAAACAAACAAAAAAGTAGCTGCTATTCCAATGAAAAAGTTGTCGAACTAACCTCCAGCTCTGGACCTCACATTTTCTCCCAATGAGTAATACATAATTTAAAGGGGTACAAAAGTTGTACCCCAGTGATGAGTCCAACTAATTACATAGAGCTCACCGAGTTGGACTTCCTGAAGAGTCCAATTAACAACTAATTCCCATCGGTACAAAAGATGTACCCTCCTGAGGAATCTCCAGCTGAAATTGCTGCGTTAGAGCCACCAGATGCAAACAGCTGAAATTGCTGCGTTAGAGCCACCAGATACGAACAGTTGAAATTGCTGCCTTAGAGCCACCAGACACGAACAGCTGGACTCGCTCTGAAGAGTGATGATCTGTACACAAATCAGGCTCGTAAGATCACTCCTGAGATCGACTGCAATTCGAGAGGCCGAAGCCCATCATCTCTGCCGGCCCTCTTTGTGCCAATCATGATTTGATAGAGGGCGGGAAATGCCTTGATGGGGGGCAGGAAATGCCCTGATGGGGGGGGGAAAATGCCCTGATGGGAGGCGGGAAATGCCCTGATGGGAGGCGGGAAATGCCCTGATGGGAGGCGGGAAACGCCCTGATGAGGGGCAGGAAACGCCCTGATGAGGGGCAGGA
>JACJUY010000391.1:104559-115154 GCA_014220935.1 Platorchestia sp. MABIK
AGCACACCTAGTTGTACTCTGAAGCACACCTAGTTGTACTCTGAAGCACACCTAGTTGTACTCTGAAGCACACCTAGTTGTACTCTGAAGCACACCTAGTTGTACTCTGAAGCACACCTAGTTGTACTCTGAATAGTTGTTCTCCTAGTTTCTCATTCTGGGACAAACCTAGTTGAACGCTGAAACATCCCTAAGTGTGTCCAGTAACATCCCTAATTATAAACAGAAAACGTACAGATTGTTCGATTGGCATTTCCACGCGCACGCTTCAAAATATTTTGACGGGCTGTAAGAAAAAATACACTGAAGCTTTATAACGTGCATTATCGGATAAGTCGACATACGAAATTGCATTTCTCTGATCGAGGGTTTTACCGACAATATTCCAACGCTTGAGACCGCTTTGACCATTTCCGAAGTCCTGCATGACAGGCAGCGCAGTTCGGCGCAGGGATCAGCGCGGCGGTCGACTCCGCATCTGCCAGCAGCTCCGACTCGCTTTTATTTCAGTAATCCAATAACTCGGCGACGTCAGACATCACGTGACGACGTGCGCTCGTCCGGCGGGAATGCGCCAGGACGAGCAACAAAGAACAAGACATGGTGGGACTCTATTGCAGAGTTGCGACATCATTTTTTCGGTGCAGGTCCCAGTGCTAATTCCATTGTTCCAGGTAACTTTGAACATTTCTATTGCTTGATTACATTTGAGTACAGCAGTTGCTAAGGGTTTGAGGCAGTGGCTTCTGAGCAGCTTTTGTCTGAGCAGCTTTGTCAATCGCTTTATCTATTTTCACACAAATTTTACACACACTTGCATACAACATCCTTAATATCAAGTTTTTTTCAAAAATCATTACCCAAAGCGAAAGCTTTTTATGAAAATACCCCGTGAATGAGGGAAATGAAGTTTCTTTGTGATTCCTTTGACTTGATGTGCTCCTATTTTCATCAAACATGAATATTGTCTTCGAGGAAACTTTCGGCCCCGTAACTTTCCCATCGTTCAATTTCAACTTTCTAATATATGTCAAGTATTTATTTCTATTGTACTGGAAACTATGCGGAAACTTTATGAATGAACGAAATATTTTTTAATGTTAGCAGCTAAAGAGCGAACAGGAAATACCATTGAGCTTTCAATTTGAAAATTCTATAAAGCTTTTCATATCTCACCCGATGTTCCCTCTTGACTTACTCCTCCAAAAAAAAAGAATATTCCGGACCAAATACCGTATGTTTCCATTTAGCTCGTCGTTAAAATTAAAATATAGAAGATCAAATCTACTGCACTTTCCCCTAGAAAACATGAAACCGAACAAATTTCACTCAAAACGTATTCGCATTCCTAAAACTTCAAACAGACTACTCTCATAAATATCCCGTAAATACGCAGAGGGATATTTTGAAGAAACGTTATTTTTGGCCTGAAATTTTATGCATCTTTCAGAGCTCCCCTGATGCGCTGGTGGCTGCGCAGCACTCTCTGGAGACTGCAGCGCCGCACTCAGGAGGGGCAGTTTGCGGCAGACAAGCTTCTCTCGACGCTAAGAGCGCCGACCAGAGGATATTCTTCACACGAAGTGACGGAAACATCGCTACATTATTATCACGGTAGGAGTGTACGAGCACCGACACGTGGGGATTTTCTGCACGAAGTGATGAAAACGTTGCGACATTATTACACCGGCTCAGTTAGCGTTAACTTTGAAAAATGTGTTAATGTGGTTGTGTTGCGTTAATGTTGTATTAATCCATTCTGTCGCCTTGATAGCGCTAAAGCAATTTATTATAACAGTATTTCACTTTCACTCAAAGTCTTTTTATTTATGCACTGTCTTCAGTATTCGGCCACTAAGTATTCCTGCCACTTTGTCCTCCTACCATCACAACCTTAAACCATATCCTCTTCATATCAAATATACCTACGACCGCAGTTGCCTATCACTGCATCCGCAGTATATTTCCTCCCACATCTACAACATCGACCAGCTTTCTATTCTCTTGGCTAACATGGAAAAATTCACTTTACTGTAGCGAGCTCGTGATGAGCTCAAATCATGAGACTTCTATAAAAAAACGTGTTAGCGTGTTACTGGACTGGAGCACCTTGTCAGTAGCTGCAGCCGGGACCCACCCGTGAACGCACCCCGTGACCACAAGAATTGGATGAAATGTTTTGACAGATTGATTTCGAGGCGAAAATATTCTAATTCAGCTCGAATATTACTTTCCCAATAGCCACCTGCAAGAATATAATGAAATGACTTAAACAGACTGATTTCCAGGCAAAAATTTTCAATTAGGCCAAATTTCATTTTTCAAGTGACCAGTTATACTATTATTGCTTTTTTAGCCAAATTGACCTCCCTGTGGTGTAGAGTGCTTCACCAGGTTTAAAGTAGCGCTTTATTGTGGGATGTCGATCGTTTTATCTATCGCTCTCTATTATCGATGTTATTGTTTTTTTTTTTTTTTGCCCACCGCCAAAACATGCACGCTCTCTGACCAGCTTGCTAGGTGCCTGTCTCAACAGCTCAATTACGGACGAATTTGAAACCAAGGAATGCTACGGTAAGGGTTTTATGTAGTGATAATGTTGGCATCGAGCGATTCTCGTATTTAATATGTTTTGTACTGGGTTTGTCATGTCTATAATTATTTCAATTTGAAATTCTATCAAATATATGCAGTGTGTGAGTTCTGTGTCACTATTGGCGGTGTTTAAGATTAGTAATGGGTAAGTTTAGCATTGCATGTTTTATTTTGTGTACTGTATGAATATTTGGTATGGATTTTTGGGGTGGATATTTTTATTATTGGTTTCATAGTAAATAAATCCGATTAAATTTATAAGTACGGCGTTTGATATGGTAAAAATTAAGTATCTATGCTGTTGGCGAGAGCAAGCAATTGCGAAATTCGAATTTCTCTTAAAGAATATTAAAACATCGAAATGTTTTTATTAGTTCATATTTTCGGGGGTTGTCGATATAATGTCCCATGAAAGGTTATGAAGCTAGTATAGTTGCTAGGATAGTGGTTTAATTGATTTTGGATGAAGAAAATAATTTACGAAAATCATATATAGCAAAGTTCTATTGAAATTAAATTCCGTTATCTGAAATAAGAGACGCTCACAATAGAACAAAGATGGTGCTGTAAAAGTTTGTTCGGGTGCAAGAACGTAAAGCTTTGATGCACTAAACTCCCAACCAGCAAGTGCGCTAGTCATATACTAATAAATCACCATCATTGAAATTAATAAATACAAAACAAAATTTATATGTGTAAATCGTAATCAGTTCGCGTAAACTGTAATTGATAAATAAAAATCCTGTTTGATAAACATGAAGCGTGATTTAAAAACACAGATCGTCATCAATTGACGAAAATCATTGTAATGTATACGTGAAGCGTGATCAATAAACGTGGAGCGAGATCAATAAACACGAATCGTACTTAATCAATTCACATCGACATCAATAACTGCAAATTGCAATTAACAAACGTGCCTGTCGAAGCTTGAACGTCGTTCATGTTTTACACGCCCGCGAACAAAAAAATTAAACATGAGAACAAAACACGAGTTCGACAACAGCAAATTTATGTCAGCAGCGTCAGCCCGAGGCGACTTAACGAGAAAAGCGTGGGCTGTTGCAGCTGAAAATACACAACGAAAGTTCAACACAGTATGAAACTCAATGGATCACAATAAACTTCTTTCTGCAAATTACACCCTGAAAACTCACCTCTACAACTCGACCCTAACATCAATGCTAAAGCGCACACATGCGAGTATATTCAACTATTGGCAAACTTGCCAAAACTTGAAAGAATTTTGCTATCACATGAGAATCACGTTTATGTCAGCAGTAGAAAAATGTATCTTACACAAAATCGGCGCTAAGGAGTAAACTCAAGTCGAGAACGACATGCTGCTCTGTATGCTTACATTCACGTACTGTTTTATTACATCTCTGTAGTTTGAGGAACGGCCCCCAGCGAAACGCTCCGTTTACCTTGATAAGAAATTTGCACCCAGTGAGGCGTGTAATACGAGTATTTGTTCTTGCAACGATCGCGCAGGAGAAAGCTATCATTTTGAAGATACAAAGTCCAACAACTACATAGATCGATTGGCTGAAATCCAGGCTCAGTGTAATCTTAATCTGGTCTCAAGCGATCTGGAAGTTAATCTTCCTTGAAGTTGAAGTATTAAGGGAAAATCACGGCCCGGTGCTCTGATGTGAGCTTTTAAAGAAGCACCTCCACACCCGAGTGTGAACGGTGCAGACACGAGTGAGTGGTGCAGACACGAGTGAGTGGTGCAGACACGACCGACAGCAATTATGCGAGTTTATGATTTATGTAAAACAATGATTAATATTTTGGTTGTAAATTTGCAGTCATACTGCGTTTGAGGTGCGCATAGGTTTTCGAGATAACTCTTGCAATTTGTCCCTTCTAAATGTCAAGTGAAGAGATGATGTCTGTCTCTACAAAACGCGCATAGCATATACAGTCACTAATATCTTATTCAGAATGAAGATGCCTCTTTATTGAACTTTGCCCTACTCTGTTCTTACTTGAAAATAGGTTTAGAGACTCCGTAATGAGTCCAATTCGCATGATGTCAGTCTCTACAATGCGCACATATTCAGTCACCTAAGATCTTGTCATTCGAAATAAAGACGCCTCCCCTCCAAATGGACTAAGCCATCCTCTGTTCCGACTTAAAAATGGATATAGAAACTCCGTAAAGCGTCTAATTCGTGCGATAAAGTAAGTACGTGAACATCGTTATCTCCACCCAGTCCTGGCTAATGTGGGATTTTGCGCAAATTAAAAAAAAAAAGATTAGGTTTTTAGTTAGTTTAAGCCTCCCTGTCCGCCACAAAGGCGATCCAAAGAGAGGAAGGAGGAAGGCACCATTTAGTATGGAGTTAAGGGAACGTGGATTCTGTGCAGAAAGGGCATAGAAACAGTAAGATCAGAAAGAAGTTCACGAATCAAGATCAAAGTCGAAGAAGAAAGTAGTAGGTGCTGAAAAACAGCACAGCAGTGAACCGAAAAAAAGAAGGTCCTTAACAGAACAAAAACATTTCATTTCAACAAAAAGAAGGTCTACCTAACCCTCAGCTTGGATCCTCGCACATTTCCCCCTGGGTGTGCTATATGAAAATAAATAATTGTCTTATTTTCAAGTCTACCAAAAACAATTTTGGGCTGGATATTATTCTCATGAAATAAAATTAATTTTCTTCTCAAGTTATGAAAGTGGCTTGGGTTAGGTTAAGCTAGGCTACATTATAAGTTAGTTTAAACGTCCCAAACCAAAATAAAGGTGTTCTCAAAGAAGGAAGAAACCGTTAGTATAGAGTTAATGGAACAGGGAACCTATGCACAAGATGCGTCCTCACACCTTACACACAGAGATAGCAAGATTGAAGGAAGTTTAGAATAATTTAAAATTTGAAGCGTGAATTAATAGGTGCAGAAGAAAATGATTGCAGTGAACCGAAAAAAGGTGATTCATAATATGACAAAAAATTGTTCCAATAAAAGAAAACCTGCCTAAATTTCAGCGAGGGCCCTCGATCAGATCTCCCCCTTAAGAGCTCTAATTCCCATAGATGCAATAGTACGATCCCCTTCAGAAGAATGCGATTCTAGTGACCGTTGAAGTTTATCGAATGCAATTCCCAATCATTTAGTAGAGCTAAAAAAATTCTACAGTGAGGAGCCCAGGTAAAAAATTGAATGGGACAAAAGCTTTATGAAATGTAAAAATAATTTGTGGAGCTGCTGGAAAAACTGGCGCATGTTCCGTTGCCCGCTAATTGAAATTACTGCCGTGAAGTGGCACTTGAAGAACTCAGACTGTCCTCGAACTCGAGTGATTTTCGAGGTACGCCGCCATTAACGTCTTCATTTAATTACTTGAGCGACAAGTTGGGATTAAAGGAAACTCTACCGAGACGGGCAAGTGGTTCCGGGCAGGTGGTTCCGGGCAGGTGGTTCCGGGCAGGTGGTTCCGGGCAGGTGGTTCCGGGCAGGTGGTTCNGGTTCCGGGCAGGGGGTTCCGGGCAGGTGGTTCCGGGCAGGTGGTTCCGGGCAGGTGGTACCGGGCAGGTGGTACCGGGCAGGTGGTACCGGGCAGGTGGTACCGGACATGTGATGCCAGGCAGGTGGTGCCGGGCAGGTGGTGCCGAGCATCTGCCAAGCCTGACTGGGACCTTGAAGCCCTCCTTCTTCCCCCGGACACTTTCGTCTCAGTTCTACGCTGTCGATTCCTTAGAGCTAATCGAATTTTTAATGATGCAGGAAATTAGAGCCTCAGACTCCAGTTTCGTGCGGCCCCGTGCCGCTCTGCATCAATGTTGGTAGCTCAGGAATATATGTGAAGGTTGTTCACTTCAGAAGTGAGGGAAACGCATCGATGTAAGCAAGCAGTTTGCAAAATTGTTCGACCAACGTCACACTTTACTGCAATTTTTACGTAATATCATTTTACCTAAAAAAGTCCCATTAAAAATGAAAGACTTAATTTAGGTGCAGAACCAAATCTGTTAAAACTTAAATTAACCTACGAGTAAATTTCAAATGCACTCACGCAGCTGATGCGTTCACGGTCGTTGCCAGCACGCCTGCGCCGCCATTCCACAAAAAAAAAAAAATAATATTTTATTTCCAATAAAGTATAACATGAAATGTTGATACATTGGTTTTTAAAACACCTTTACATTAAACATCCTTATCTGATAATAACACATTGGTATCGTAATACTCGTGTAAAATGTTGAATCAAAAAATGATGGATAGAAAAACACATCAAAAATGAGTTCCTTTCCTTTGCCTAATCTGATTTTGACAGTGCATTTGAATATAAGTCACTAAGAGAACACAATCCTCGTAACGCTTAATTGAAAAATGTATTCGTTTGCGCGCATTTAAATAGAAATAAAAGCAAAAATCGCGTTTAAATACCTTAACACAGAGACCCTTAATTGCTATTCATACATGGTTATCGTAATACCCATGATAATTGTCGAAAACGTGATTCGGAGAAAAGCACGAAAAAATGAGTTCCTATTTGTCACGGCAGTCGGATTCTGGTAATGCATTTAAAATACAGGTGACTGAGTAAAGCATAATTCATGTGACGCATTGCTGAAAACCCTCTCGTTAGTGCGTACTCGTATTGAATTATGAGCAAAGAACATAGGAACTAGTGATACGAGTGTGAGGGATTGATGTTAGAAGTAAAATGGGCAGATTTGATTTATTTTGTGTCTAGAACCATGAGGTAGACAGTCGGGATTTGAGACAATTTTTCACACGGACGCATCATCTACTGTGCCAAGTGGTGTGCTTCGGAAAGAACATAATATTCACTCTAACAAAACAAAAAATTGGGATGTTTCTTGCGCTAATAGTGCTGGCGTAATGAGTTCCTCGGAGTCAAAGACATGAAAAGGATTGTTGTACAATGCTAGCCGTGACATTTTCAACATAGGTGGAGCCGTACAAAAAGTTAACTAGCCAAAATAGTGTAGTCATCATGTACTCACGAGAGTAAGAAAGTAAGAAGATCAATTTAAGACCAGAATGAGAAGATTAAAAAATTATGTTCTTTAAAGTTATGACATTCTTCGAAAACTTGGCCCTTTTTTATTAATGTTTTAATGAAACGAAAAAAGAGAAAAAAGATGCTAATGTACTCTCACATCAACATCCTTTCTTTGCGGTAATTAATTTAGTTTTGAAAATTCTAATAAATATAAGTAACTAAGAAAAAAAATCCCTGTGACACAGAGTTTAAAACACACTTGTTAGGGTGCGCGTACATTGGATTATCAGTCCATAGCATTTGCAGTATAGCTGGAGCAATACGAAAAGTTAGCTACCGAAAATGATTTCGTCTTAATGCACTCACAGGCGCAGGAAAGTAAAAATTGCCAATGAATTACGTCGCACATTCAAATGTTTTAATATGAGCGAAAAATGCTTTCAAATATCGTGAAATTTAGACCATGACATGATATCTACTCATGGGGGCAGTAATACTTATACCGGTAAATTTCTAAACAAACAAATGGTTGGTAGAAAAGCACGTTTAAAATGCATTTCCTTTCGGTGCGTTGGTCTGATTTTGAGCATGCATTTTATTACAAGTGGTCCAGAAAACATTGTGCGTGCGATGCATTGTTGAAGAAACTTTTTCAAGTGCACTCCCAAGTTGAAATTTGAGCTTACGAACATGGGAACTAGTGAGATGAGGGATTATGGTTGAAAGTAAAACGGTAGATCCAAATTGTTTTTCGTCGTAGACTGTGAGGTTGACGTTAGAGGTGATTTTACATTGTTTCGTATCAACTAGTCAGCTAAGTAACTGGCTCGGATAAAATGAAATATTTTACAATACCAGCCATAACATTTGCAACACTCCTGGGACAAAACGAGAAAGTCAAAACAACCTAAAATAGTGTGGCCAAAGTATACTCAAAGAGTGTAGGGGACGGTATACTGTCACACAATATTAACTCGAGCATTTTAGGAAGGGAATAAGCTCTACATGTAAATATACACACGCCCACACGTACATATATATATCCATACACATATATACAAATATAAATACATGGGAGCGTCACATGTGAGTGCATACATGTACTTAATATTCGCATACAAGTAATCATTTTGCATATGAATAATACAGATATGTCTTGATTTTTGTATGATGTACCGCTGTCAGAAATCTGCTAAGGTGTGAACTTATTTCGAGTGACCTTAATGAAGTTATTGTTACGAAACTTAAGAAAGCAGAAAAAAATTCAAACTTTGGTTTTTGAAATTTATAGTGTTAAGTTATACTTACATCTGAACTTAAATAATTGTTCTTCATCAATTCACATGCATGCATTACCAAGAACTTCTTATCAACTGTTCTTCATTTGGTGACGTGTGCGTGTGCGGGCGTGTGCACGTGAGCGTGTGCGCGTGTGCGTGTGCATGTGTGCGTGTGCATGTGTGCGTGTGCATGTGAACGTGTGCATGTGTGCGTGTGTATGCGCGTGTGTGCATGCGTGTGTATGTGTCCACAATTCGTGGACTGCCACGAGCGATGTGAGAGCAAGCCTCGCGTGTCGGAGGCGTGTCAGCAGGTTTCTCTGTGAAATATTTGTCCCCCCGTCATGTCTGCTCCACAAAAATCAAGAAAGGCCTCCCAGAAATAGCTGAACTCATTTACCGTCGCTGGCCGAGAGCGGCTCAGTTTGACAAAGGCTTGAATTTTCAGTCTCGGCCTCGTGGCTCGTTTGTGAATTGTCTTTATTATCTTCATTTTTTTCTCCGTGTAATTGTCTTTATTCAAAGACTTCCATCTCATCATAATATTCTGTGCGATTCACGTATTGTTTGTCGAAAAATTACCTTTATTTCTAATTTAGCTTTCAATGAAATTTGTCGCGGTTAATCGTCAACTTGCAAAATGACGGATTGCAATCATAGAAATTAAGAGTATGGCGTATTTTCATACGGTATGAAAACATTTTCGGCTAAAAAACCAGAAGCCTTCAGCGTTTTGCAAGATCCCTGGCTTTTATCGTAGGTTGTGTTTAAGTCTCTCGTTATTTCCATTTGAAGTTCAAATTTAACCAAACAAAAATCTTCAACTTGAAACTTGGTGCTAAAAGATTAAAATTGAAAGCAAATTGTTGTGAAATGAAAGAAGCTGTAATGTGATTCTAGAACACGCCCTTCTGGCTAAAATTACCAACACATTACTGATGAATTAAAATATTTTCATTCTCTCACGTTCAGTAGCTATACTTCACCAGTTTCGAGTAGGTTTAAGATAAGTGTTTTAGATTGAAAAGAATTGTGTGCAATAAAAAAATTCTCTAGAATACCGCAGAAGTTGCTGAACTAGGTAACATAATTGACCTTAGGTTGAATTTTCTTGCAGTGTAGCAAGTTTCCGACAATACATTTTGATGAGTCTCCTATGATGTCTAAACAAGCGGTACGTTCGGCTTGTTTCACTTGTGGCCAGTGACCGCCAGTCCAGTCCGCTGCATAAGCAATTGAAAATCCGAAAAAATTATTGCTAAAGATCCGTTACCTCAAATGTACGTGGGTGAGCTAAGCTCTGCCTAAAAGCGAGGTATTCAATGTAAAATTGTCCAGTCGGTATCATATTTAACTCAAATTTAGCACAATTTAACAGGACAGATTTTCATACTTCATGTTCCAAGCATTGCACGCCTATCTGTATGCCAAGCTGCGGCCTTCTCTAGGTGTGAAGTCTGAGGCCTTCTCTAGGTGTGAAATCTGAGGCCTTCTCTAGGTGTGAAGTCTGAGGCCTTCTCTAGGTGTGAAGTCTGAGGCCTTCTCTAGGTGTGAAGTCTGAGGCCTTCTCTAGGTGTGAAGTCTGAGGCCTTCTCTAGGTGTGAAGTCTGAGGCCTTCTCTAGGTGTGAAGTCTGAAGCCTTCTCTACGTGTGAAGTCTGAGGCCTTCTCTAGGTGTGAAGTCTGAAGCCTTCTCTAGGTGTGAAGTCTGAAGCCTTCTCTAGGTGTGAAGTCTGAAGCCTT
>JACJUY010000391.1:115452-150525 GCA_014220935.1 Platorchestia sp. MABIK
ATCAGTGCACACATCAGTGCACACATCAGTGCACACATCCGTGCACACATCCGTGCACACATCAGTGCACGCATCAGTGCACACATCAGTGCACACATCAGTGCACACATCAGTGCACACATCCGTGCACACATCCGTGCACACACCAGTTCACACATCAGTGCACACATCAGTGCACACATCAGCGCACACATCAGTGCACCAACATTTACACCTGGACGGCGATGCGAGACGCCGGTGTACAAGGAGGGAGTTTTCACAATGCTGCTGACCGACCAGTAGTCAAGAACTCAATTTCCATAAATAATCAAAACTAAATAAAGGCACAGTCCAGTTAATGTTTCCGATTTTTAAAATTACTCACTACAATTCACTTTAAATTTGAGTTGAATTTAGAGTTCCAGTTCAACCTATCGCGGTCAAAGTGTTCAGCGTTCATTTGCATTTAATAGTGTCCAAGTGTTAATGATGTCTTGGGGGAGCCCTCAGTTCACAACTCCACGAAAATGTTCAAGTTTCCTTCGCAACGTGTGCACGATTTCACGATACGTTCAAGTTTACATTGATATCCGGTTAGCGATTTAAAGCGTTACTCGGACGTGGTTGACCATAAGATCCAGCTTCACAAGCTCCATTTGATGCGGTAAAACCATAAGCTGCATCAAACAAAACTCAAGTTCAATCGATCTCAGGAATTAAATAACTAGTGGGAAGCTGTTATGCCGTCACGATTCAATGGAAAGAATATATTTTGACTCGTACGTAGTTATGGTTAGGAAATTTTTTCGAAAAGTTGAATGGAAGAATATTTCGTGATAATTACGTAGTTTTAGGTAAAGAAATATCTTCGAAAAGTTTAATTTAAAGAACATATTGCGGTAATTACGTAGTTTCAGGTTAGGAAATATTTCAAGAAGTTGAAGCCGCTCATCTTGAAAGACTGCGAGCTTTATGAGAAGCGCCATCGTTGAAGAAGCGAAGGTAATTATCTTATACAAGCCTGCGCCACAGCTGGCCCCAAAAAATTTTATGTGAAAATTTTTTCACCTCATCGGCTTGAGGGAAAAAGTTCCCTTTCATCAAGGCTTGGCCTTTGTCAACCCTTCACCGCAAGAGTTTTTTCTCATTTCACTGATATTATAACCCCCGTTGTCAGACTCACACTGACGTCAGGTTTTCAACGACGTCAGAATGAAGAAGGAACTGCCCCTCGACATTGAACTTCTGAAAACGTATCAGGGCATAGAAATTCGATGAAAGATTTTTCATCGTTCATTTTTTCGACTTCACAAACTCGGAACCTTTCTTGACAGTTCCACAGTCAACCAAGCAGCGCAACTGAACAGCACTGTTGTCAAGATTACATAATTTAGAAAACGAGGCTTCAAAATTATCCATAGCCAAAATAATCCTAATAAAAAAATTTTGCGTTGTTTTCCAATAAATTTTGAAGATATTTGGGAATATATCAAAAATCAATATCTTAAATGTGATCCTAAGTACAGTAATTTATTTTTTCAATATCTCAAACGCTAAGTAATCACATAAAAAGACATGTCAGCCAAACAGAAAATCTGCAAGTTTTCTGCCCTGAGTAAAACAAATGCAATTCGAACAGGTTACATCGCCGTTCGCGTTGCAGCGAAGTTAACTGTAGTAATCAGTTTTGAAATGAAGGCATTATCCAGTTCATGTTTGATATTTTTAGAATTGCGCACTACAATAGACTTTAAATTTGAGTTGAATATTAAACTTTAGTTTTACCTGCTGCTGTCAAAGTGCTAAGTACCATTCGTGTTTATTAATCACGATTGACGTACATGATCACAAGGAACGGTATTCCAAAACATCAGTAGTCTTCGCAAGTTGGCTGCACATTTTTCCAAGCATTCAATCTGCTGAGTTTTCACGTATAACCTCATTTGCGACTAATGAAAATTTTACATGTGGTAAATTCTAAGTTCACGATGCGAACAAACAAACTTGAAAAAATGAAACCCTGTCATATTTAACATCCAGAAATAAATGAAATCCAAGCTTTGAAAATTCAACCCCCATATTTTATCTCCTGGACTGAATGCTATCCAGAATTTAAAAATTGAATCCCATCATATTTTGTATCCTGAATTAAAAATCCGATATTAAATGATTTCCAGAATTAAAAAGATTGAATCTCCATCGCAGTTTAAAGCCATAAATTGAACAGGAATGTATGACGAGACCGAAGTATGCACCGAATCAACATTTTAGTTTTTTTATTTCCGTACAGAGAAGCCTTCCCCTTCGATATAGGATCCCTGCGTTGCCCAGCATAAGAGCGGGCTATTTGCCAGTCACATTACCACTTTATGGAAATGAAACGAATTCAGTTCGTGAGGGACTGTGCTCAATTAGAACAATTATGCCCAAATCTGCGTGATTGAAAAAACATCCGGAAAATCGAAGAATAAGTGAAGTATGAGAAACGAGGACATAGAACATGCGAGCAAGATGAACAAATTTAAAAAGGATTGGTGCTTTTCTATGAGTACGAATATTTTTCTGACCAGAACTGCACAAGCGTAGCACCTACTCAAAAATGCAGTTAAGGATCTATAAATGTACCTCGTGAATATTCCCAATGACATGCACACTGGCCTTACTTCTCACATGAACTTTGGGATTGGATATTCTTCACCTGATTCTTTTGAAGATATTTCATGTATTTGTGGCAAAAATCTCTTACTTCCTAACAAAAAGAACACAGCCAAGTTCCTACAGCTCTCGCAGGGAACGCAGAGTGTCTCCCCGAAAGCGATCTGCATTTATAAAGAGCAGCGGCACTCAAGAAATTAAAAGATTCCTGCAATGGCTCGTGACAGAAACACAGCTTGAGTTCAGCGAGCGAAAACGCTCTTTAGGAATGAAAACTAACACCGAGTTCGGTACGCGCTAGAGGGCACTCCTAGCCCAACACTGATCAGCTTACAGGGAATGCCAGTCTGTTCGCAATTACCGCTGTTTAAACATCTCTAGTTATGTATTATATGTGCAATAACCTATTCGGTGTTTTTAAATTCTTTGTATATGTCGGCAGATTAACAGCTGATGATAGGCCGAGGCCCGAAACGTTCATTTTACTTATGACCACATACAATTTTAACAATGTGGATATCTTTGGTTTTTGGCCTCAACTTTTTATTAAAGTTGCTTAGTAAGCAAAATCTACCTTCTTTTTTGAGCAAGGTTGTCACAGCATGAAGTGTGATGAAGCCATTGCAGTTTTCACGGCATCTCCACCACCAGATTGCCCTCGAACAATATTGGTTCTGATTTGGTCCTCAGGGAGCTTCCTCTCGCACGATCCCCCATAATTTGAGCCTCGCTCAATTGTACATGTGAGAAACAAAAAAGAATAAACGTGTCAAACGTACAGTCCAGAAAAAGAGGATTCTAAAGATCGAAATTTTGGAAAGCAGTCGCCTAGCCATAAATTGGGGTTGGTGTCTCGTATCGCTTGAACAATGATCTCAGTGTCACTTAATTGGCATCCGGACCACCTTTTTGCGTTTTTATTGTCAAATGAAAAAGATTGACCAGGTTTTACACAGATCGGCAAAAAAATAATTGGAGAATTCAGAGGAAAAGGATTTAAAAAGAAACGCTACGTCAGAATGGGCAGAAACTTTTACAAACACGAATCTTAATTACTCAATTTTAGCGTTTCACAATTCGAGTTATAACGAGAAATTACTTTTAAGCATTCGAAAAATAATGGCACTTTTTAAATACTCGAATTTTTCCGTTTAAAGATACTTGTGTCTGTTTCGTAATTCATTCATTATAATCACAGCTTACAGAATGTCGATTTGCAGACACATTCTCTGCTACTCCGAAGAATGATAATTCAATAATTTCACGCAACATTAGGCTAGAAGTTTAAGCCTCCCTGACCACCACAAAGGCGTTCCATGGAGAGGGAAGGGGGAGGCACAATTTAGTATGGAATAAAGGAAATGAAAAAATTATGCACAAGGTCTATAGAAATATTAAGTGGAAAAAAGTTCATGAAGCGAGATATAATTTGAAGAAGAAAATTGTAGGTACTGAAAACAGGACCACAATAAACTGAAAAAATGATCCGTAATAAAACCAAATCTATTCTACTTCAAAAACGGGAAGACCTACTTAACCTTTAGCTCGGGACCTCATCTATTCCTCTGGGAGTGAATCTCACGAAAACTGATGTTTTAGTTTTTATTTGATTTTAAAAAGTAAAATAAATTACTCGTTTTGAAAAAAATCAAAGTAGCACCAGTACATTCAGCACATTAAAATGTGCATAAGCTGCTATTAAAATATAAAAAAGATATCTTAAATTAATGGCTCTCGGATGACTATTGTTAATTAGCTGGATTACGCTATCATAATGCTGCCAAATAAATTATAAAAGAATATTCTTCAAAAATACCTGTTAGTCCCGAGAGCATATTCATGGTTACGCTGTAATCCTGGCTGCAACCCAGTCAAGCTTTTTCTGCGGAGCATGCATGTTTTTCGCCGCCTAAGCGATTTAATTACTTGGGCGGAGAAAAACATGCATGCAGGCGGCGAAAAAGTTAGACTGGGAAGCATCCACGTTGTAGGCCAAGAAGCACAATGGGCGACGCACACAATACACTGTCAGTCTTCACTCAAGTCATACTTCCATCTCATCACTCGAGCAGTTTCTGTTAATTAGTTATCGCAGTGGGCAAAATTTTCCTGGCTGGGTTCTAACAGATAGAAATTTTTTGTACGAAGATGTCAGCGTCATCCTAAGGAGTATAACTACAAGGAATTTAATTTCTAGTATAACGGCTTAAAATGTTCAAAGGAGCTAGTAGCATCACGAATACAACTCAACTTCAACCTTTGTAATTTGTAGTGGCGTTTTTTTTACACCGGGATCAATACCGAATTGATGTGACATATAACCTAAAGATTATTTTGTTCTCGAGTCCCAGCAAACAGTTGAGCCATGCAGCTCTCGAGAGATCAATTCGTAATACATTTGTAGCGAGGGAAGCTCTTGTGTAAAATTTGACGAATAAAGACTTAAATTATCATCAGTCACTGTAACTGAAGTGTGGTTATTCTTCCGGTAAGACAATGTTTCAGTAATCGCTGATAAAACTTTTTTCTTGTTGACGATCGTGTCTGAGAATGGTAGTATAAGTCTGTTGACGCATTTAGAAGAAAATTTCAGCCTCCTTATAAGACATTTATTCATTTTAAACTCCTCGTACGATATAAGCAACTCGTATTGAGTGTGTGATCACGAGCCAGCCAGAGCAGCAACCCCACGAATAGACTAAAATCGGGGCTTTAGGGAGGCCAGCGGCGTCAACACCTCACATTTGGTAGATGGCAGACATCCTTTGTCAGATGGCAGTACAAGTAGGGGAAGGCTGATACATGCATTAGTTGCTGAATTAGCTCCGGATGTAATTGTGGAACCACGGTCGTAATATTAAAGATGGACTAAGGAATATAATAATACAAATCACTCTATGACTCATGCATGCAAGACCGATTCACACGGACAGAGACTGATTATTTTTATAATCATTTTTTTCTTTATTATTTGTCATAGTTTAAAACTCTGAACTCATTTCAAATGCGATCTCAAGATAGGGAAGAGATGACACCATATAGTTCGGCCTGTCGAAGACAGAAAACGGGAAGTTACAAAATGAAAACCGAAACGAAAATGTGCCAAATGGAACATTCTCGAGTTGTCCTCCGACTCTCTTGCCGTATTTGTCCCAGAGTCCCTTGCTGAATTTTTCCCTAAGTCCCTTGCCGTATTTGTCCCAAAGTTCCTTGCTGTATTTGTCCCTTTTTCTCTAGCCATATTTTTCCTTAAAAGTCGCATGAAAGCTGAAAGAAGTAAAGTAGGCATGACAGAAGGCCAACCATGGCTGAGGTAACTTAACGGTTTTCCCCACGAGGCGCCAGTCCCCATAGCGTAGTCCCTGACAGCAGAATAATGACGAGGAAGGGGACGATTCAGCATGTTTTTCATTCGAAATTAAGATTACTGATTGGATTTAGAAATACCAAACCAGCCTAAGCCTGTCACATAAACCATAAATTTGAGTCATCACAGAGAAACAACTTATGGCAAGAATTCTTTCAGGCCGATTTAGTTACGCTACGCGCTGTTTATTTCCGTAAAAACTTTCAAGTATGAGCTGTTCAATAGTGATGGATTCCAAAACACAGCACGAGTATTCAGTTTTATTTGAAGAAGATCTAACTTTGAGGATTTTAACCAGAAAAATTACGAAACGTCACTAAGTCAATATAAAAGAACTCACGACGCTAATTGAAACGGAACGAAGATGCGAGGTAGGTAAAGTTCAACCTAAGACCGAAATTATGGGAGTCGCGAGACCCTAGCTCGACAATTCAGTCCTATTCTGAAAATCTGGCCCTAACCCAAAATTCCAGGAGTCGAGTAACCCTAGCAAAAAACAAGACCCTAGCCCAAAACAAGACCCTAGCCCTAAACAAGACCCTAGCCCTAAACAAGACCCTAGCCCAAAACAAGACCCTAGCCCGAAAATCTAACCTTAGTCCGGAATTCCAGGAGTCGCGAGAACCAGAACAAAATAATCAGGGTCGGGATTATCAGGTTATTGGAAAACAGCTAGCCCGTTTATTAGTGAAGCGATATGGCTTTCATAACAAAAATGCAGGATCGTTTTTAGATGGAACAGATTTGTTGTTGTTCATCTCTTGATACGAACATGCCAAGCCTTATTTGGAAGGTAGAGGTTCCCAGTAAACTGACAGCGAGGGCAAATCAGGGCGGGGCTCGAGATTGATTCTTAAAGGCAACATTTGTTGTGCGTCAAACCGCGAGCATCCGTCTTGTTTTTTTGCCGGTGGACGCCGGACGAAGAGTAAAGAATTGTTGGGACCCGAGCAACAGTTGCCCAAAACTAATAAATCGTCGCGTTCTTCAGAAGACGCTTAAAAATTTTACTCTCAGTCAACGATAAAAACTATCGTCTACCACTTGCTAAAAACCATTAGCCTCGAAAGGAAGATTGATGGACATTTTTTACGACGCTCGAAATCGTGAGAACTTTAAAAATACAGCGGCGGCAGATTGTAGCACAAATGTTCCACCAATACATGAGTTAAAAAATGAACGAAGTCAATACGAAACTGATCCAGGGAATGAAGTTTATTGCTAATTTTTATTACTCATTACTATTGTTAACCTAGTTAGTTTGAAGACTCCCTAGCCAAAACAAAGACACCCGTAAGAAGTTGATAAGGAACCATTAAGTAAGGACAAAAAAGAACGAGACATCCATGCACAAAGCGTGTTCTCTCAGGATAACCTGGGCATAGAAGCAGTAAGTTCGGAAGGAAGAGTCACGGAAGGCAAAGAAAAGAAAACGAAGAAGGCATGAAAATTTAAAATGCGAAAGTGAAATTAAAAGTGGTTGCGAAAGGCTCATCAATTGTTGAGAGAATCTAACAGTAACCGCAATTGAGTGTAAATCCCCATAGCATTGGATAGACTAACGAAATGATCCTAAGCTTATAGCCTATATTTCTTGAGAAAATGATGCATTTAAAAAGTACTTATATGGATAGCTTTGAAGAAATTGAGCGTAGTGTTTCTGCAGTTGAACTCTCGGTATATTTCTTCACCAAAATCTAGCTCAGCGAGCTAACAGAGCTGTTAATGTGATTAAACGAATAAGTTTTTCGAGTTGTAAGCGATACCAGAGAAAGAAAACAAGAAGGGAACGATTTGGTAGGTTTTTATATTCGAATTTAAGACTACAGATTGGGTTATTGCTACCACGGCAGCCAAACTCAGCGATTGCGCGTCGTAGGACGCTGAACCACGAAAGCCTCATGGTTGCAGTCACCGGTACGGACGCTTCGGCGTAGCCAGTTTCGAGGTCTCGATTGGGGTTACTATTGTTTTGAGCGAACTCGAGGTGGCCGGTCAGGATCTAGTAAGTGAGCGTTGGTTTCAGCGTGTGTAGCGGAAATGCGTTGCAGTACACATCAGGCTGTACAAGTTCTGTACGTCGAATCCAAATTGCGGAGACCATAAGCAGTCGTATGGAACAGAGCGAAGGGCTCGGCGAGGATGCGTTGATGAAGGATCGCTTAGCTACAATATTGTGCCGGTAAGAAGTGTTTGTAAAAAAAATGCTTGGTGCAGGAACAATTGGCTTGCTTTAAATAACAAGAGCAGGCGATCAGCGCCGTCAGGGAGCAACAAGGTTATGTGTTCTTGCTAGGCTTGTGTCTTAGACTGTTGAATCAAGGATGCGAAGCAAAAAGCGGTGAGGAAGTTGCCTTTAGCCATGCCTGGAGGAGAGAGAGCTTCGCCGTGCTCCTTAGATCTGGGAAAGCCGTTGGCGTTGCCTATATGCAGTAAGGCGAAGTGTTTTTTCTAGCCTTAAGCCTCAGGTTGTGGCTATTGAAAAGGGCTATAGAGCGGCAGAGATGTCAGAAGTCTTGGCCTTGCAATATTGCCCTCTAGAGTGTTGAGTGAAGACTGCCGAGTGAAAACAAGCTGCAGGGCGAAGCGTGCTTCGTCCACAAGCCAAGCTCTGGAAGCGGCAGCAGGGCAGCTTTTTTGTAGTTATTGCTTTGGGGTAACAACTTTGTGTACGACATTCGTACGATCAGCTGTCACTTTAGGTTACTCAAGAAGCACCGGGCTGGAATTTAGGTGTGAGGCCATTGGGTTACACGCGCTGGCAAGTCGATACGTGAAGTTCACATGATAACCTGGCGAGGCCGAGTCACTATATCAGTAAGCACATGTCTATCGCTGCCACCACACCAGTTGCTACTTCCCTGTACACCTGTTGCTGCCACCACACCAGTTGCTACTTCCTTGTCAGCCTGTTGCTGCCACCACACCAGTTGCCACTTCCCTGTACACCTGTTGCTGCCACCACACCAGTTGCCACTTCCCTGTACACCTGTTGCTGCCACCACACCAGTTGCCACTTCCCTGTAAGCCTTTTGCTGTTGTAAAACCACCGCCACCATAGTATCATCACCAGTATGACAATCCACAGCCACACTGCCACATCACTAGCGCCACATTGCAGCCACACTCCCACTTCACCAGTGGCCATACCACAGCTCACTACGCCCCACCCCTGCCGCAGTGCCACACCACCAGTACTCCACACCACCAGCACGCCACACGCCGCAGTGGCTACCCTGGCTGTAACACGGCCCCAGCAGCGGTGGCCCTCCTCTTTAATGCGCCGGAGTATCAACGTCGCAGCACGGAGCGCACGCTTCTCTTTTTGTGCTCCCTTTGAAAAGTGCCTAACTGCAGTTTGGCCAAACGTCATGAACAACAAGGCCTTTTCTACGATAATCTACACCGTACGTAGGATCTACTTCGTTTGCTTGCCTGCTGTGAGCACTTACAAATATCTAAGAAACCTTACAAAATGAGAAAATGCGTGAGTTTGTTCAGTTCATTTAAGTGAGCCAGAGCTTAAAGATCGTTTTTATTTCAATCTACAACGTATGAATTATAGTATCTAGTTGACTTGCTTGCTGCGTGCACCTACAAGCCTCTAGGAAACTTTAGAAAATGAGAGAAAGTGAATGATTTCTTCATTTCGCTTACATGAGCGTACTAGGCCATTGACAGTTTGATCTACCTCCACCCCTCACATATTGCTCATGTACATAGGAGTAAAGCTCTTCACGAATACATAATCCTAACTGATCTAGGAGCATGAGAGAAGCAAAGTTTTTGACCGGAACATTTTCACCTTCAGAAATGATAGTTTCTGATTTGAAATGTTAAAATCAGCTTCTGATTCACTTCTGTGCTGATAAAAAGCTGAAAAAACTGAAGTTATTTTCACCTGAAGAGATTTTCAAAACTCCTTGACGTTTGCTACTGTATAATTTTCCAATTGAAAGAGACGTATAAAATGCTGACACTTAACACTTTGACCGCGACGGGAGCCACCGGTGTACACAGAAAGAATTTAGATAATGCTGCTGACCTACCAGTCGTCACAAACTTAATTTGCATAAATATTTAATCAAAAGTAAATGAAAGCACACTCCTGTCGATGCTGGCCATTTTCAAAATAACTTACTACTCGTACAATTGACTTTAAATTTGAGTTGAATATTGAACTGCAGTTTAACCCTTCGCGGTCAAAGTGTTAAATTCCGAAAAGTGCAGACGTGTTTCACGCAGCTCACAACTGCGCGCACACGCCTCCTGTGTCAAATCTTCGCAGTTGCACGATACGGCAATCCCCATGGAAAGAAAGTCAACATTCCCAAAGCAATGCCTCAATTTCCGGAAAACAAACTGCTACCAGCAATATCAGCAAATACCTAGCCAAATGTTGCTGACCAGTCGCAGCAAGAACTGTATTAAATTTTACAGTTCGATGTCGTTGCTTTCGGTTCGAAATTTCCGAGCCCACTAAGTGTATCTTTCAAGTGGGTCCTTTTCCAGCAACTGTCGGTGGTGAATGAACTTATGTAAAATGAACATTGAACAGATGGTTTTATTATGAAAGATGATTTGATCATGAGATTAGATTATTAGATTATTAGTTAGTTTAAGCCTCCCATTCCGCTACAAAGACAATCCAAAGAGAGGAAGACGGAGGGCGCCATATAGTATGGAGTTAAGGGAACGCGGAATCTATGCAGAAGGGTCATAGAAACAGTGAGTTGAGAAGAAAGATTATGAAACAAGATCAAAGTCGAAGAAGAAAGTAGTAGGTGCTGAAAAACAGGACAGCAGTGAACCGAAAAAAAGGTGGTCCTTAAAGTAACAAAGAACATTTTATTTCAACAAAAAGAAGGCCTACCTAACTTTCAGCTCGGGCCCTCACATTTTCCCCCTGGGAGTGCTAATTCAAATAGATACAATATTTGAATCCCCCTGAGGATTTGATCATGAGAGATGATTTGGTCATGCGACCATTCCCATTCCTGAAAAAGACTAAAAATTCTGTTTCACTACGTTTGAATTTAAATTTATCTGGTATGAAAGCAATGCTTTCAGACAAAAGCCTAGGTTTGATCACAGTGTTCTCACGAATGCGCTTGTTAACTGGGTTGACTTTACGAGTCCACTCCACTCCCGGCAGGTGTCACGTGTGTCAGCTGAACGCCCCATGCGGTAGAACATGATACATAACGAAAGATGATAAAAGTAGATCAAAGATGATGCAAATGATAAAAGAAGATCAAAGATGATGCAAATGATAAAAGAAGATCAAAGATGATGCAAATGATAAAAGAAGATCAAAGATGATGCAAATGATAAAAGAAGATCATAGATGATGCAAATGATAAAAGATGATGCAAATGATAAAAGATGATGCAAATGATAAAAGATGATGCAAATGATAAAAGATGATAAAAAAGATAAAAGTAGATAACAGACAATAAAAGTAGATAACAGAAAATAAAAAAAGATGAAAGAAGGTGATAGCAGATGAAAGAAGACGAAAGAAGACGAAAAAAGACGAAAAAAGACGAAAAAAGACGAAAAAAAAAGAAAAAAGATGAAAAAAGACGAAAGAAAACGAGAGAAGACGAAAGAAGACGAAAGAAGACGAAAGAAGACGAAAGAAGACGAAAGAAGACGAAAGAAGACGAAAGAAGACGCAAGAAGACGCAAGAAGACGCAAGAAGACGCAAGAAGACGCAAGAAGACGCAAGAAGACGCAAGAAGATGCAAGAAGATGCAAGAAGATAAAAGAAGATAAAAGAAGATAAAGAAGATACAAGAAGATACAAGAAGATTCAAGAAGATACAAGAAGATATAAGAAGATATAAGAAGATATAAGAAGATATAAGAAGATATAAGAAGATATAAGAAGATATAAGAAGATATAAGAAGATACAAGAAGATACAAGAAGATACAAGAAGATACAAGAAGATACAAGAAGATACAAGAAGATGCAAGAAGATACAAGAAGATACAAGAAGATACAAGAAGATACAAGAAGATACAAGAAGATACGAAAAGATACAAGAAGATGCAAGAAGATGCAAGAAGATAGAAGAAGATAAAAGAAGATACAAGAAGATACAAGAAGATACAAGAAGATACAAGAAGATACAAGAAGATACAAGAAGATACAAGTAGATACAAGTAGATACAAGTAGATACAAGAAGATACAAGAAGATACAAGAAGATACAAGAAGATAAGAGATGATAAGAGAAGATAAGAGAAGATAAAAAGCGATATAAGACAAAGACGATAAAATGAGATAAGAGAAGATTGAAGATAAAATAATACGAAGAGGCTCGTCCAATTTCGCGGCAGACAATCACGCCCGAAATTTCTTTTATGTATTGAGCCTGAAAGCAATTTGAGGTCTCCCCCACGCCCCGAAAGCGGTCCAGCTTGAGTGCATCACTTGAAGGCACACCGCTAAGCTGATTCTCTTTCAGTAAGAAGATTTCAAAATATACTGATCGAAAGGAACGGCAAGAATCTGTCGGCACTAGACTTGGCGGACACTCCTCTCTTGAGGGCGCTTTGTTACAAGCTGATTGCGAAAAACAGAGCTGCTGCCTAACGGAGCGTTCCTTAGGGCTTCTGAAATCAGTAAGTTGCGAAACCTTTACTTTTTCCGAATTTTACCAAACGAGAACTGAGGTTGCATCAAGAGATACCGATAGATCGTTTCGCCGGGACGCGAGACTTCCTGATTGATCAAATACACGAAGTGCCATCACAAACATGCAACTTGAAGTTGAAGTTGCCGTCCGTACAAGTTATTCAGATGTCATTGAAATTTTAGGACATGGCAAAAATGCTGCACTCGGAAGGCAAGAATACTGCACTCGGAAGGCAACAATACCGCACTCGGAAGGCAAGAATACCGTTCTCGGAAGGCAAGAATACCGTTCTCGGAAGGCAAGAATACCGTTCTCGGAAGGCAAGAATACCGTTCTCGGAAGGCAAGAATACCGTTCTCGGAAGGCAAGAATACCGTTCCCGGAAGGCAAGAATACCGTCCCCGGAAGGCAAGAATATCGTACTTGGAAGGCAAGAATACTCGAATACTTTTAGTTACTGCTCATTTGAAATGAACAATCGTTAACCAAAACTTTTGACTGACCCACTTTCTTTTTAATTTTTTTTAAGCACATTTTAATTCACAAACAAATTTGAAAAACGCGAATAAATGAACCATTCACTGATTCAAATGCGGGCCTCACAATGTGATCACTGCGATCTAAATGGTAGGCACACTACGAAAGCTCTACATCCAAAATAGTCTCCATGCACCTCATTGACGTCTTTATTGCTCTTTTTTATTTTTTGTTCATTTTTGCTATTTTACAACACTTCACAAGCAATTCTCATCTCGCTCTACTGATTGGTTCATCGCTTGGGAACAAAATTTAATCTAGCCGCCTGGCATACCAAAACTGAGAGCACGTTTTCTCCGTAAAAGAGAAGAATTGACACCACGACTGACATAGACCTGATTACACATCGAATGCGCCGTCGACTTCCAAAAAATATTTCTCTCCACCGATACACTGCGTTCACGAACAGAAGCAGGTTTATTCTCACAGCTAGCTTTCAACTCGTGTAAATCAACTTTCAACTCGTGCAAATCAACTTTCAACTCGTGCAAATCAACTTTCAACTCGTGCAAATCAACTTTCAACTCGTGCAAATCAACTTTCAACTCGTGCAAATCAACTTTCAACTCGTGCAAATCAACTTTCAACTCGTGAAAATCAACTTTCAACTCGTGAAAATCAACTTTCAACTCGTGAAAATCAACTTTCAACTCGTGCAAATCAACTTTCAACTTGTGCAAATCAACTTTCAACTTGTGCAAATCAACTTTCAACTTGTGCAAATCAACTTTCAACTTATGCAAATCAACTTTAAACTCGAGCAAATCAATTTTAAACTCGTGCAAATCAACTTTCAACTCGTCCAAACCAATTCATCAACTCGTGTTCATATTGCCTAATCCATGGCATGATCTAGTCACATTTGCACTCCAGTACTGGCACAATGGCACTTCTTTCCAAGATTTGTTCGCGATTTCATATTGAATGCGTGGATAAGATCATTTTCTTAACTGTTTGCGCAGCATTAATTAATTTTGGCAGCTGCATGCTCTGTATGGTGATGTGATTGTCAGATCTTAATCTCACTGTGTTAACTAGTTACTAAGTTGAGTTCAACATTGGTAAGAAGTTTCACCATCCATCATAACAATATGTGCTGTGTTTTCATACACAATTTTTTGTTTTTTAAGCCCCCAAAGCGTTTAACCGGCATGCTTTGTGGTACTGAATACGCGTATCTAAGTTATGGGTTTCACTGATACGGGTTCAACTGTGATAAGGGTTCCGCAAATACGTTAACGATGTTTGCGTGGTTGCTACGGTAGGTTTCTCTTATAAGTGTGAAGAATACAATTGCAGGATAATATGTTATATGTGCTTATATTTATTTCTTAAAAGTAGCAAAATACAGAGTTGAAATGTTATTTGTTTATTCCGGCTCGTAAATGAGCAATTTACCTATTGGTACACAACTGTACCAACACGCTGTCAACGTGTTAAACGGTTACAAATACTTAAATAACGCGTATTTTTAGAACTGAAATTATTTGTCTACATAGTGTGTACACTTGGAGGATTAATGAGTAAAAAATTGAAGCTGAAGAGCCACATGAGCAACATGTGAGCTCATCGCCCACTTTCCCTTGTTAAAGGAATGAGAGAATGTTGCTGTAGATGAAAACAAACCTAATTATATGATTGGCATGCTTTTGTGAACATTTCCGACCCTGTCATTTCTACAGAACGTGTGCGCTAGTAGCATGAAGACGTTTTAACTGGGATAATAAGAAGGCTTGAAACACCCTTCAACTACAACAAGGGTGTTCAAAAGAGAAGAAAGAGGAAGGCACCATTTAGTATGACGCTTAGAGAACTGGGAACTAATACACATACGGTGTGTTCCCGCACAAAACTCTTCTGCTCATAGAGATAGTAAGCTGAGAAGATAAATTATAAAACAAAAAAATTTGAAGACGAGAGTAGGTGCTGAAAATAGGACAGTAGGGAACCGAAAAACGATGGTCCGGAAAAAAACAAAAGCTCTTTTCTACTCAGACAATAGGAAAGCTTTTCTAACCTGCAGTTCGGGACCTCACATCTCACCCCATCAAACTTCTCAATTTGATTCAAAACCTCATTGAATCCAATTCAATGTTTCATTGATACACTCCTCCTATCAACGACACAGACAGCAGGAAATAATGTAATCAGTAACCGAGCTATCGTTTTTAAAGTATCAGAATTAGTTTGTTCGCCATATATACTTTTATGATAGCCGTTCAAAATCAACGTATCACTAATACACTCCTCGGTCCACTAATGGAAACCGCAAGAAAATAGTAAAATTGATGAAAGAGTAATTGTTATCCAATTTCAAAGATGTTTTTTGCGTGATACTCCCATGATGGCAATTTGAATCAGCGTATCACTAATTCGCTCTTAGGTTCACTAATAGAAACCGCAGGACAATAGAGAAATTAGTAACCGAGTTATTGTTATTTAATATCAAAGTTCGTGAGATCACGGACTTCACGGCATAACAGCACCGTGGCACGACATGCCACGCACGAGACGGTCGGAGTGCGGCGCACCGGGTGTGGAACCGTCGCATTTTATTCCAAATCTCCGTGCGAGCGCTTACCTTGGCTGCGAAAATTCCATCCATGAGAGAAGATTTGGGAGCTCAAAAAGCGTCATAAATCAAGGCGGTCTCGAGCGAAGTCGTTGGTTTCCTGCACCTGCGAACAGCGTCACGTGTCTTGTTGGTTCAGTGCGTGATTGTCAAATTTATGGCTAGATTACCTAGTGTATCATGGGTTGCATTCGACAGTGCTGTTAACTCGGATCAATCAATTCTCAACACTTCGACCGCAACGTGGGCCACCGGTGGCCACGGAGGGGATTTTCATTATGCTGCTGACCGACCAGTAGCCACAAACTCAATCACAATGAATAAGAGGGGTGTCTGTCTGTCCGAAGCCAGCCGAAAGTGTGTGATGATCGTATCTGTGATACAAGCTTCATCAACTACACAATTCCCAGTGTATTTATCCATCAGATTCGAGTAGGAATGAATATCACGTGTATTCTTAGGAAATAGGAACGTGTGTCATGTGATTTATCGAACATCATTATACTGTACATTTTTGACGGGTCGTTTGCACTCAGTCTCATCAACTCATGAGAGATTAATTTTTTTTAATTTCTTACAACCTTTCTTTCATTTCGCCTTCTTTCTTATTTCAAATAAATGGGGTGGACTAGTTTTCATTAATACCTAATTAAAGTTAAATGAAGGCACAATCCAGTCAAGGGTTACTTTTTTCAAAATTGGTGATTACAATTGACTTCAAATTTGAGTTGAATATTGAACTTTAGTTTTAACCACTGCGATTAAAGTGCTTAGGAGTGTAGTAAAACCTACGCTCAAAAATTCAATGTCCTCGAAATGTTTATCTCGCCCTAAAATATTCGAGAGAACATGGGCACCTGTTGTGAGTGCCTAGGGTAGGATATGTGATGCTGCTACCATATCAAGGTAACTAAATTTTAATAGGTCATTTTATTTTTCATCAAAGTGCATAGATTAGAATAGGTCATAACATGATCTCAATTATAACTAAGTTGCACGACGTCAGAGTGGGACTTTCTCAAGATGACTAGATTGAAATGTTTTACTTTGACTTCGGCGTGATTAGATTGAAATTTATCTTACTGTGACTTGCTCAACATGACTAGGATGAAATAAAAAGTTGTGACTTCTCAAAGTGACTAGGCTAAAATATTGGATGTCAGAGTGTGACATTGGTGTCAGTAGGGTAAAATATGTCATAGCGTTAAATAGACGTGTCTATGTTAAAATAGGTCATGGTGGTGAAATTGACGTGACTTGGTTAAAATATGTCATGGTGTGACATCGATGTGACTAGGTTGAAATACGCCATATTGTGACTTTCCCAATGTGACAGGTTTGAAATGTCGGGTGTGTGAAACTGCAGGGAGCGATAAATAGCTCAGAAGACATAACTCTGCCGTGACACGTCACCGGAACAGTCACAAACCGATTAGATTTTATGTTAATTTACGCCTCATCAATATCAACAAAGGTGTTTCGAAGAGAGGAAGGCACCATAACCACGGCCCCAAAAATAGAGTCGCATCCTTCGCCTCCTATAGAGATGATCCTGTCAGGATGAAGGACGCAGAAGTGGCTCAACGGAGGCCTAATGAAGGCGCCTCTGCGCTGGTGTCTCAGCTCTGACAGGCGGAGAAAATCAATCGAGTTCATGTATATGAGGAGATTCCTCAATTGAAAAAAGCAGGTATTCCTGTCGTACGAATTCTAGCCTCAAATGGATCGAGCGGCGCTCTAGTCACGCGTCCTGCTTGGCTGGCCTAAATTATCTTGCTTTATTTCGATGATCTCAGGGGTCGCTAAAAACAAGAATAGCGTGAATGAAACGGAATGGGAAATTAATCTTCTTGCCTCATTAAATGTTAGGAAGTCGCTTTTCCCCCTTTCTTCCGCTTCCAAACTCTAGAAATTAAAACAGAGAGCTTGAAATATTCATTTTTTTTAATTTGACAACGATTCATTTATCGTTTTTTCTCCCAAAACGTCGAAAAGGAAACAATAAATGCCTAATTTTTGTATTTAAAAGAGTGTGCGTTTCTCCTGATTACTATTCACGGGGCCTTTTGGCTTGACGAACCAGAGTGAAAAAGCCTCGAGTCTAAAGAAATTCTCATCATGAGAGTCATTTCTTTAATGGATCCTCGGTACGAAGTTGCCACGGAACCAAGATGGCTGCGAAGCCCAGCACTTAGCAGCTCTCTCTCTAACTTTTTCGCCGGACATCTATGACTTTAGCCGCCCAAGTATAGCTTCTGTGTAGGGCAGCTAAAATTATATACATGCATCTGCGAAAAATTCACACTTGGTCCAGCGACCTTCATAACCTGACGCCTCGTGGCCGGCACCCTGGGGGGACCCGCTGTTTGCACCGACGGAAAGTTTATGAGCAGCGCAAGAACTGATTGAATTGTTAATTCAAAATAATTTGTGAGTAGCGGATGGGCTAATAAAATTGTTGCCTTGAAATAACTTCACTTAACATTACAAAATAATTGTTACCTAAAATACCGTAAGTAACACAAGAACTGATAGAATTGTTACCTCACAACAGCTTGTGAGCAGAGCAAGAACTAACAGAACTGTTACATTAAAATAACTTGTAAATAGCGCAAGAACTGAAAGAATTGTTATCTTATCTTTTCCTCGGTGTCAGAATGACGAAGCCTCAGATCATTGCCGAGATTTATCGGTGCCGCCGTTTGACATGAACTCGAAGTAAAATACAAAAGTGAGAATAAGATCATCACCTGTACACGACTAAATCAACCCCAATTAAGGTGGTGATGGAGGTTGTTGACATCGACAGCGATGTCCCAATACAACGCCACTCGTTACGTCAGGGGACATTACAGCGGGTACGATGACTACTTCACTCGTGCGTCGTGCGAGATTATTTCATGTCTTTTCCGCACCTCACCAGCTAAGCCAAGCACTCACTAGCCAACTGCACGCTAGCCTAGTGCACGCTAGCCAAGAACACACTAGCCAAAAACACACTAGCCAAAAACACACTAGCCAAAAACACACTAGCCAAAAACACACTAGCCAAAAACACACTAGCCAAAAACACACTAGCCAAAAACACACTAGCCAAAAACACACTAGCCAAGAACTCACTAGCCAAGAACTCATTAGCCAAAAACACACTAGCCAAAAACACACTAACCAAGAAAACACTAGCCAAGAAAACACTAGCCAAGAAAACACTAGCCAAGAAATCACTAGCCAAAAACACACCAGCGAAAAACACACAAGCTAAAAACACATTAGCCAAGTATATTTTAGTGAAGTACACACCGTTTAAGTTAACTTCAGCAACGTACACACTAGTCAAGTATATATTTGTTAAGTACATACACACTAGCCAAGTTTCCGACAGCACAGTACACACTAGCTAAGTACACACTCATACCGCACAACACTTCAGTGACCACCTGACAAGTGAACCCTACAAGTGAACCCCACACATGAACCCTACACACCGCTGATCACGAACTGATGCACGCACACTGCAGCAAATTGAGAAGCTCCGGCCTTGACGGCTCACTTTAATGAATTTTTTTCCCGAGGAAAAAGCCGATCTCGGCCTCAACGCTTACTGACTAACATCCGAGGAGGAAGAATTCAATCATTCTTGTCATAAATTCTTGAGCATGGGCGAAATGCAGGAAAATTTTCCCCCGTATGCTGCATGAGCACACAACGCATACTTTCAAAAAGAATCATTTACTTCAGCCACTTCGAAAAAAGCAATCTCCGCATTCTGAAGGAAGCAAAAAACTAGAGGGGGATCCTCCTCCAGTCATAAATTCTTGTGCAGATATTTACACGAGACTGAGCAAACTCGTGAGTCCTCGCTAAAATCACCACCGCCGCAAAATAAAAAGCGTCTCTTGAAACTGGATTTCGAAAACACGAAAACATCAACAAGCACCAATGCTGAGGACGCGCCATGGCTCTTTTTACCCCATAATAGTGACGGTATTTAACGATGAGCAAACAAACACAGCGTGTATACTGCACTTCAAAATTCATCCTCAACATTTCAAGCGCATTAAAATTTATTTTTCAACAAAAAACCATCATACTCGGAGTAACAATTTGAGAACGAAGTCTGGAGCTTCTCCCTGACTAACACTGTTGTTTTTGATATCATCCAGATTCTTCAATTGTTGTGCTCTATTTTTCCAAGACCCAAGATTGAGGCAACAAATTTTCAACGTCAACAGCATTCAATTTTACGAATTCAAAGACGCCCGAGAGTTTTTGACGTTCCAAATGAGAACGTTTATTTCGCAATGTGTGCCTTCGACGTGCCTTTTGGGGGGCCTTCGCCTTGCATTACTTTGCATGGTAGCTGAGAGCACGCAGAGCAACTAAAGGAGTTAAGGACGCAAAAAGTAGTGCGAGCATCAATGAATTTAACTATTCTAACAATTTCATTCTGAACGAAAGATAAAAATAATACTTCCAAGTCGCGTTAAAAAATTTGTTGCCCTTGACTGACACTTCATGAAGGGAAAGTTTGAAGCTTTTTACCTCCACTGAATTCGTGATTTTCACAGAGCGAAAATTTTCAGCCGTACGCTACAGGCCACAAGCCCGGCAGAAATCAAATTCATGTGAATTTACTGACATTTTATAGTAAGATTTTGGCAGGAACTTTAAATATCGAGTTTTTTTCAAATAAATTACGAACTCCCAATGACGGGCGGGCGACCCTGTAGTGTTGACAATTTGTTTGTAAATTTATTCATTTTGAATACCAAATCGAAAGAGGGATAATTTTTTCACAAAATGCTGTTGTTATGACGCTACGGCCATTCGTGAGAATGAAATGAAACACGCTGAATTGTTAAAGGACCGGGCTGGTGTGTGCTAAATCTGCAGCCAAGCATAGAATTTATTTAGCAAAATTTACATGTTCGTTTTTTATGCCTATTTATAAGAGTAGAACACAACTCGCTGAACTATTGGAGAATCAGACTGATCTATATTAAATTGACCGTTAAGAGTAGAGCTCTTCAGTAGAGTGCAAATGGTGAAACTGAAGTTCAATATTCAACTCGTATTTTAAGGTCAGTTGTAGTAAGCAATTTTGAAAACTGCAAACATTAACTGGACCGTGCCTTCATTTAGCTTTAGTCAAGTATTTTTGAAAATTGAATACTAGGAGGCAACACCAGTCATAGCGTCGCTTACGTATTGTTTTCGAGCGCAATTGCCACGAATGAATTGAACCATCTTCTCTAATTCCACCGTCTGTGGTCACGTGACACTGAGGCTTTGGAGTTTAAAATGCCAACTTTTGCGTAAGCATTTAGCTGTTTTGGATCATTTATAATAATAATTATCATTATATTTTGTAGCCTAATGTTCCTCGGCCACATCACAGGTGATCTTAAGAGAATGAAGCGAAAGGAACATAAAGAACGAAGTTAAAAGAACAGGGAATTAATGCACAAAGTGTGTTTCCTCACAGGGTACCCATGCGCATAGAAGCAAGTAAGAAGAGGAGAGAAAGATGAAGAAAAGAAGGCACTAAAGGTAGAGATCGTGAAGGCCTATCTAATGCTTAGGTAATCCAACAGCGTCCCTCCTCGAGGTGCAATCCCCATAGCTTATAGTTTGGACAATCCCACAGCTTAGTTTGGACAATCCCACAGCTTAGTTTGGACAATCCCACAGCTTAGTTTGGACAATCCCACAGCTTAGTTTGGAAAATCCCACAGCTTAGTTTGAAAAATCCCACAGCTTAGTTTGAAAAATCCCACAGCTTAGTTTAGACAATCCCACAGCTTAGTTTAGACAATCCTAACTAACGAAATTCAAGTGTCTCTCCTATGTACCCAATGAGATTTTATTTGTAATTAATTTGCAAATATTAATTAGATGCAACATTGTCCAGAAAAAGCCGAGAGTTGCAAAAGTTGTATCGTGTAAAGACGGTCGTCCAACACTAAAAACGCACTCATGCCGCGGACACGAGTTAATTTATGAACAAAAATGAAAGGTTCTAATGCATTGTACATTGCACTTTTCCAGTATCATAGCTTAGGGTTTAGCAACATAGATTTCATGAAGAGTATATCGATCTCATTGAACGAACTCAAGGAACGAAAAAGTACTGTTGAAACAAGCTTTTCATTGAATGGAACACAAACACCCACATTACGACTTAATCCAATTCAAAAGCGCCTATTAACTGCGAGCGACGCAAAATACAGCATACTTCTGCATTGCGTGAAAATCTGGTAACGTAAAATGACGATGATTCAATTGATCAGGGAGTAAGAGTTCGGAAAAGACTTCAATCCTGAGCGAGGGCGGGACGCAATCACTGGAGAGTTCATCAGTTCGGTCTCGTGACGAAGTGCTCCTCCTGTACGTGACCTCCGGCCTTCTCTCTGAATGAAACGTTGCTAAACTTAGCACAGGAAATAAGAACCTTTGTCAGCTTATGACACTTTCAAAAAAAGAACCTCAATCTCGAAAAGCGTTCTAAGCCTGCAACCACAAGGAACCGGGATTTGGCAGTTCATGTAATGTAATAGCTCACTCATTCCTATGTATTAGTGTATTATTTATTTTTTAAATTAATCTGAGTAAATGTTTAGGAGAAATCATTTAGTTGTCACCCAAATCCTTGTCATAATTTACGCTCCTAAACCTTTACGTACGTATCGATTGATGCGCAAACTACATTTTTTTCATGTTCACTTTCTCAAAATACGCTACTGAAAAATAGCAATCAAACTATCACATCATACAACACTATCCGTCGCAAGCAAAGCTCCTGAAATTGCTGCTGTTTAGTTCAATTCCAGAGTCAGGATCTGTTCAAAGATTGGCTGGCGTCAATCATGCCCGGCAAGAATGCGAACAATCTCGCGCAGATGGGAAGACATCTCAGCTGGAATGAAAACTTCGGAGCTGAAGCAGTCTCCGGCGGCGGAAGTTCAAGTGAAGAGGCCCGTGATTTGTCATCATAGCTCGTCTCGAGGTATCACAAATACGACCAAAAATCCAGGGGCTGCATGCTGGTGAAGAGGAATGTATTTGTGATGAATGTAATGTTATAACCGGAGCCAGGTGATGAGCCCAGGGCCCATGGTCTGTCGTCATAACTCTTCTCATGACCTCAAAAGGAGGAACTGCAATAGATCGCAGGAGTGCGCACTAGAAGCGGGAATGCTGTCATGGAAAAAGGGACACGTGTGAGAGAATGAAACTGATCTCTTGTTCCTCAACCATGATTTTGCAGTACTACGTAATTCGATGATTTGATGCCCGAACACTTCTTGCTCGAGAGTGAAAGACGGAAATACCTTTACCTTTATTGATCGTTCTATTATTGAAATCATTATTTTGATATAGTATCTCAGCTTATCATCACTAAAGGGAGGATTGAGCACGTGAAATACCAGCTTAACGAGTAGCAGAGTTCTACCTTTAATATTCTGCATCCGTCTTCTCAGTTTTCTTTGATCACAGGAGAAATTCTAAATAACTTAAAAATAAATATTTTCTCCTGATTAAAATATTTCCGCCTGCGCCCATAGAAACATTGAGTTGAGAAAGGAGTTCATGAAACAAAATAAAAGTTGAAAAATTAAGTAGCAGGAGCTGAAAAAAAGATAACAGTAAACCGGAAAAAGATGGTGAGTAACAAAAAAAACATATAACCTAACTCTCAGCTCGGGTCCTCACACATTTTCCTCCTGAGAGTGCTTATTCCTATAGATACAATTGTGAGCAAGTTCAAAAATGTCCCTCAGGGGGATACAACACCCCCTGAGGGGCATTTTTTGAAATAACCACGAGCAAAATAAATAAACACACGTGATGGGAAAGTTAAAATAGCTTTTTATTTGGAAATGCACTCGAACACATTTCACAAAATCAACAGGGATATACAGGTTTCGACTTTTTTTAACAAATTCAGTGCAAACAGCAGGATACAAACGTTCGTTGTAAAAGATAGCGAAACCTAAGAAATTATCAATTTAACTGCAAATGAGTGAATATAGTTCAATAATTTATTTTTTCAACAGCGAAATAGTGATAGATTCCGCCCCAAAGCTCAATTTCTGCATAGGAGCCACAATAAATTTTTCAAAAATAAAAAGAGTTGTTATGAACGCGAGGCGCGTGGAGAGACAAAACCGAAACCATTCCTAAGTATTCGTCTCGCGACTGACCGACCGACCGAACTTGGTAAAAAGGAATTGCCAAGATGACAAGGAGAGCAATCCGCTTAGGAAAACTCGAGGCAGAAGGAAATCTGACGCAGAATTTACGAGTGAAGGACGCTGCCACCGCCTCGTGTCATGTGTGCGGCAGCATTTAGGCTGAGCTTTGACGGCGCCTTGGGCGAGCAAAATGCATGTCTCAACGCCTAAATTTTGTTTCTAAGTAAATTTTGCTTAAAAGCTCCTCACTGATTCTAGTTAGGACCTTCGAGATGATAAGCGATCATTTGTGTGTACTCAAATCGGCTTATTTTAGGTAAGCCTCATGCAACTATACAGAGAGTATCATTACAAACAATGCTACGAATTGAATTAAATACAGATTTTACACAAAAGAATTGGAAGTTCTCTAGCTCTACTCAGAAACATAGGCTGCGTTGTGAAACTGACACAGATACCGACAATCATTGCTGCTGAGCTTGTAACAAGCCGCTGCTGATAGTCTCCGGGCTACATTTTCATTTCCAAATTATTTACATTTTTGCAGCGCCACAGCCGCCAGCGTACGTCTTTCTGTCGACCTGGCAGAGCTACATGCAGTTTTTCCAAGTCAAAATCATCAAAAACCTTTTTCAAATTCTATTTGTGCACCGATTCTTTGGCAACCCTAAGGTATTTCATTAGTTGCTATGTATATCTTGTGTTATACAATTAATATTTGGGCTAGTGTAGAACATCCTAGAAATAACAAAGGAGATTTCAAAAGAGCGGAAAGAAGAGACGGTTTGGTATAGGATGTAAAAAAGAGTAATTTATGCACACTGTGTGTCCTCACTCAAGATACACTGTGCATAGAAACCGTAATTTCAGAATGGAGAGGAAGAAAGATACAGAAAAGAAAGCGAAGATTGCATGAAAACTAAAGGATGTAAAATTGGAAAACGAATAGAAGCCCCAAGGTCTCCCTATGGCTGGGAAACTAAGTTGTATTTCCCTTGGGAGCGCCAGTCCCCGTAACGTAGCCTAGACAAACCCGACTAACCTAAACTAAAAGACTATTTTATCTACGTCAATGTTTTGCCGTTTACAAAGTCTAACTATAAATGAAATAGCAAGGACAGTCACTTTTAAAATAGACATTATTACTTAGCGAGTTTACTATGTCAGAAATAAAAATTTACACGAAAGATGAACGTTTCGACCACAAGGGTCATCTTCAGCATCTGAGGAAACACAGTTATCATTGAGTTGAAAAAAAATATGTATATACATTTGTATGGTTAACATTTGTGATTGCTAACAGGAAATTTGCAGGGGAAATGAAGATTGAGTATCATTTAAAACAGGTTTGCTTTTCATGATAAAAAAGAGACTTTAAAATACGAAGATCTGTTTGACTAGAAAAGGTTGCAATTATCTGGAAATCGTCTAAACGAACAGGCAAGTCGCATTTTTCTGCATGGGCACGCACAGAGGATTGAGGAGGAGAAGCACGTGGCCTATTTGTTCGAAAGCTTCGTCCGGCATGCTCTGCTACACGAATACGCAAAGCCCTTTTTTGGCCCCAACGTACTCAGACGCACACAGTGCGCAACGATACTTGTAGATGACTGAAGAGAGCAAAGCCTTCGGAAGCTTATCTTTGTAATTGAAAAAAGAATTGATTTTGTACGAACTCACTAAAATTATCCGAAAATTAATATGCATGAAATGTTTCGATAAAAGCGTCAGTAAATCTTTTTTCAATTTTTCAGATTGGTAACCGAAATAGGGTTTAACAAAATAACAATCTTTTTTCCTTACTGTTGTCATGGGTAAGCGGTCACAAAATTCTGAATTTAAGAATTTCTTGATGGAGGAATGTATGAGCCAAGCGGGGAAACCATTATTACGGAAAAAGTTTATCAAAAGTCCAACTTCACTATGAAACGACTGAAAACTTGAACATACACTATACGCTCTACATAACAGAGTTTCAATACTATTCAATTTAAAACGAAAATTACAAAAACTATAGAAACTCAAACCCGACCCAGTAAATGTTTGCTTGCGATAGACAGAGCTATGAAATTTGTTATTTTGACGAGTAATCATACAATCCAAAAATGGGAGACAGTTTTCTTTTTCAAGTTCCATGGTAAACTTAATATTCTGATGTTGAGAATTCAAGTAGAGCAAAAAAAGGCTACAGTGAGAATTATCTCTAAATAAAAGGAATGTATCATCGATGTAACGATTATTAAAAACAGGCATATATTTAACCGGATACATTTCCAACCTTTTTTTTCGTGAAAAGCCATGAACATATTAGCAAAGGTGGGTCCTAACGGGAGGCCCATTCCTAGCCCATCTAACTGCTGATAAAAATATTGTCAAAGATGAACCGATTGACTAAAAGCATCTGGGTCACAAAAGAAAAACTTGAACGCAGTGATTATTCCAGGGTTTTCACATCTGAAGACAATTTGGCAAGGGCTTTCTTCTTCAGAGAAATTTCATTAACGAGCAGTTTTAGTTGCCAATATTTGTAGAAATGCGAAGACATTAATGACCTTTTATACAGTTTGAAGCGGAGAAATTTTGGCACGGTCTCGTACACTTTGCAGGTTTCGAAAATCTTTATATCCAATTTAATTTTAGCGAGCTTCCTTGAGGAGTGTTCGCATCTTCTAAAAAAGCGCACACTATCCTCACCGTAGCAACGACGAAGGTAATGATTTACGTCAATGTTTTGCCGTTAGGACCCACCTTTGCTAATATTTTCATGGCTTTTCACGAAAAAAGATGGTTGGAAATGTGCCCGGTTGAATATAAGCCTGTATTTTATGAGCGTTAAATCGATTCCTTTTATTCAGAGATAGTTCTCACTGTACCCTTTTTTGTCTTACTTTAATTCTCAACATCCGAATATTACGTTTACCATGGAACTTGAAAAAGAAAACTGTCTTTTTGGATTGTATGATTACTCGTCAAAATAACAAATTTCATAGCTCTGTCTATCGCAAGCAAACATTTACTGGGTCGGGTTTGAGTTTCTATAGTTTTTGTAATTTTCGTTTTAAATTGAATAGTATTGAAACTCTGTTATGTAGAGCGTATAGTGTATGTTCAAGTTTTCAGTCGTTTCATAGTGAAGTTGGACTTTTGATAAACTTTTTCCGTAATAATGGTTTCCCCGCTTGGCTCATACATTCCTCCATCAAGAAATTCTTAAATTCAAAATTTTGTGACCGCTTACCCATGACATAAGTAAGGAAATAAGATTGTTATATTGTTAAACCCTATTTCGGTTCACAATCTGACAAATTGAAAGAGATTTACTGACGCTTTCATCGAAACAATTCATGCATATTAATTTTCGGATAATTTTAGTGAACTCGTACAAAATCAATTCTTTTTTCAATTACAAAGATAAGCTTCCGAAGGCTTTGCTCTCTTCATTCATCTACAAGTATCGTTGCGCACTGTGTGCGTCTGAGTACGTAGGGTCCACAAAAAGGGCTTTGCGTATTCGTGTAGCAGAGCATGCCGGACGAAGCTTTCGAACAAATAGGCCACGTGCTTCTCCTCCTCAATCCTCTGTGCGTGCCCATGCAGAAAAATGCGACTTGCCTGTTCGTTTAGACGATTTCCAGATAATTGCAACCTCTTCTAGTCAAACAGATCTTCGTATTTTAGAGTCTCTTTTTATCATGAAAAGCAAACCTGTTTAAATGATACTCAATCTTCATTTCCCTTGCAAATTTCCTGTTAGCAATCACGAATGTTAACCATACAAATGTATATACATATTTTTTTTCAGCTCAATGATAATAACTGTGTTTCCTCAGATGCTGAAGATGACCCTTGTGGTCGAAACGTTCATCTTTCGTGTATATTTTTAGTTCTGACATAGTAAACTCGCTAAGTAATAATGTCTATTTTAAAAGTGACCATCCTTGCTATTTAATTTATACAATTTTATCTCCTTCGGAAGAGTGAGAAACAAGTTTTGCGACAAGCCTGCGTAATTATTCAGTTTCGTGGAAAAAACACAAGATCCCTACTCGTAGATATACTTCGTCACGTGTTTTCTACAATCCCATTTACTATAATACTTCATATTTTGTACGAATAATGTTCCACTGAAAAAAATAAGATCAAACAACATCATTTTAGGGCTCTCTCCTGAACAAGTAACATCTGCATTTGAATGCATGCTTCTCCTCACGTACCATGTACCGTCAAGACTTCGGACTCCAGCGAATGATGTTAAAAAAATCTTTGAGCATGGCTTTCCTCTGCGTATCGTGCGTCAGAATTTTCCCTGTTTAGGAGGATTTCATAAGAAGAATTCAAGCGTAGGTTATTGATTTATTTGGGTATGATATGAAGTATCTCTGTAAGATTTTAGTATTACCGATCAAACGCAATCTTACAACGTGCCTGCACGGTTGAGCCTGTGGCATTTAGTTGAGCACAAAATCTGTGACGTCTGGAGGCAGTAAGCTGGGTCTTGGCTCGAAAGCGAAGATTTTCATTTATAAAGTTGTTAAGTTAATTCGGTCATTCAAACCCCGAGTTATCAACAGTATCATGAAGTTGGGCTTAAACTCAATTTAGAAGCTGTTTTGTTAAGTCAAACACCCCCGATTGAAATTCATTAAAGTAAATCCAGTGAGAATTCTCGGCCCTGCGCCACACTCCATCCCTCTCAACACAGCTTCATGTCGATACATCTGCGTCTGCGTCCATCTCCAGTCTGCGATTTCCCCTTAAGACGATTTCCTGACTTGTTTAATTTACATTTTGCCTTAAATTGTATTCTCTCGAGTGGTCGTTAGGAACTAAGTCGATGGTGAAGGGTGCACCTAAATTAACGTGGGCCGAGCGTTTGTTCTCAGCGAATCCTTGTACGCGGTCAGTAACTTCCCAGTTATGAATTTCTAACGCGCGGTACAGGTTTAGTTTTACTTGTTCGTTTTGAAAAGCTATGGTGACTCTGATGAATAATTTATGAATTAACAAAAATCCTATTGAGATGAATAACGACAAAATACAAGACGTGATTAGACCACTCTTATCAATCTAAACTACCGATTTGCGTCTATGCGCAATGATATTATCATTGGTAAATAATGAACCAAATCATATTGTTGAAGTCACATTTTTTATGTCTTGCTGTAAACCGAATAACGCCGATAAAAAGAAAATTGAATATGTTGTTCAAGATAATGTAAAATACCATGAGGAGAAAGAAATTGCTAATATCTTTAACAATTTCTTCGTACACGTAGGGAAAACTATAGCTGATGATATTCCAAGTGAACCTACTGATCACCTGGAATACATGGATCATCTTCGAGAACACAACTCCTTTTTCTTTACGCCTACCAACTCTTCCGATATAATTGCTTGCATAAACAACCTGAGAAATAAATCGAGTGGGTTACAAACGTTTCCGACTTAAGTACTTAAAGTTATTGCCGATATTGTGGCCCCGCTCTTTTCCAATATTATTAACCAGTCTCTCTTCCTATGCACTTTCCCGAACTCCCTCAAAGTTGCTAGAGTAACCCCTATCTTTAAAAATGGTGAAAAAACCCGTGTAAGCAATTGTCGATCTATCTCCGTGCTACCAATTATTAGCAAGGTATTCGAGAAAATTGTGTATAAAAAAGTGAACTCTTATTTTGAACAAAAATCATTTCTCCATGATAAACAATACGGCTTTCGTTATAAAAAATCAACACCACAAGCAATATTAAATCATTTACAATTCCTTTATTCTAATATAGATAAAGGAAAGCCTGTCTTTTCTGAATTTCTTGACTTTCGAAAAGCATTCGATTGTGCGGACCATAACATATTACTCTCGAAACTACACTGTTTTGGCATTCGAGGAGTTGCCCATGATTGGTTCAGATCATTTCTAACAAATCGGAAGCAATACGTTGTCATTCACGACGCAAAATCGGACCCACTGACAATTAGCCACAGAGTTCCACAAGGATCTGTTCTTGGGCCTCTCCTATTTCTTATTTTTATCAATGAAATCATATCTACAAAATTTTTCAAATTCGTATTTTTTGCCGATGACAGTGCGCTTTCCGCGGTCCTTCCGAACCAAAATCCCGATATGATTGTGGAGAGTATAAATAATGAACTCCATAAGGTTTCATTGTGGCTTAAAGCTAGTAAAATAAGCCTTAAAATCGATAAAACAAAATGTATTACATTCTCATATAAGAAAAATTTATCTCTCCCATCCATTAAAATTAGCGAAGGTGAAATCGAAGAAACCAACTCATGTCAATTTATGGGCATCATATTAAATAAACATCTGACATTCAAAAAGCACATCGCTCATATTAGTTCTAAATTATCAAAATTCCTCGGAATCCTAAATAAAGTTAAAAATTTCCTCCCTGAATCAGCTTTAAAAATGCTCTACCGAACTCTCATTTCACCATACTTGCAATACGGAATAGAAGCATGGCATGGAACTGATAAAAATGAAAACAAGAAAATTTTTACTCTGCAAAAAAGAGCCATCAGAGTGGGAAAGAACCTAGAATACAATGCTCACACAAATGATTCATTGAAAAATTTACAAATGCTTAAATTTTCTGATCTCTACAAAATGTCCATTCGTTATTTCATTTACAAAACATTAACAAATGATGGCGACAATAGCCTAAAACAATTATTAACTACGCAAACTGGTCATCACGACCATTTAACCCGAAATTGAAGTAAATTCATGCTTCCTTATTATTCAAAGGCCCGGTCGCAACACAGTATCCTCTTCGTTGGAACTAAAACTTGGAACTCAATACCTGAGGAGATCCGTGAAAGGAATTCTTACAAGGTATTCAAAAGAAATCTTGAGTCTCACATCCTATCAGAATACTAGTCGTGTAAGATCACCAAGTCAAATCTTGTCTCCTACATGTCTGATCCTAATAATGTAATTTGCCATGGGTAATATCGCCGATCTTCAGTCTGCCCTTAAATTGTTTATCGAATATACTGTTAAATATAGTCCATTTGACCTATGTTGTAAAAATGAAGCATCAAATATCGAGTTAATTATCTCATTGAGCAGTCTAATGCGAAGCTAGGTTAAGTGAATTAGGTTAAACTTTATTGTATACCTTAGAATAACGCGATGGTAGGATGCCCTAGAAGTCGCTGAACTTGTTCGGGCCCTCAGGTAGCTATACTCAAATTTGACCATTGTACTAGACTTAAGAAACATTATACCTCTTTATCACCTGTGGTAAGTAAATTGTAAAATTGTTTAAATTGTTTAAATTATATTTCACTAATAAAATGGTTAAAACCCGTGGTGAAAAGAAATAAATTCATCGTCAAGGGAGAAAATACTTGCCAATTGATTTGACGACGAAAACATAAAATATAACTCACGAGCAACTGAGACACATTACGAAATAGAGACGCGGTTGTTGATGAATATCGACACAGCAAACTAAATAAAGTCATTACATCTATATACAATTCGATTCGCCGGTCTTAATCGTATAAATAAATGATAAAGAAACTCTTTATCCCATTCAAGATTTAAAGAAAGTTTCTTCAAAATGTAGGTAACTCCCTGCGCATCTCGACAAAGAATTAGTTTAGTGGGACCGCACTACTCGCCATGTCAAAGCTCACAATGACACAACCAGTTTAGGAAATTAAACAACGGCGAGAGTGTCGGTTCTATCAACCCATTGACGATCACATGATTTTACTTTAAAAATAAATAATATGGTAATTTCGTTTGATGGAACCCAGAACGGTGTGAACTTTTCATCGGAGCATTTAAAATATGAGAACGATGAGATTACTTAATGTCCTATAAAAAGAATGTTGGCCGATAATGAGTTAAAAAGTGAATAGGTGGAGCGAGAAGTAGAGAAAACCAAAATTACATACGAGGGAGCTAACCTACACCTCTATGAGACAGACCCGAGGCGAATTAATGGCTACAATCACAGCAAATTCAGCTGCTGGTTTTAGCTTTCATCACTGGAAGGAGTTAATTTCCCCAGCCACACCAACGGCAGTTCGCAGCATAACAGCGCATCCCCTAGGGAAGAGGTGATGAATCCTTCGTGTTCTCACAGAAGAAGAGAGTATCTGTGATATGCTGCAAAAATCTCTCCTTTATACCCATCGGGAACACTCAAGAATCAGGAATGTTAACGCTATCCCGTCCAGGGGGATTAGAAAGTCAACAGGTCTAAAGCGTTTTTATTTTTAGTCAAATTTGCGCCCTAATAAATTCATTAATATTGAATGAAGAGTGGCAGTTCTTTCCGTATCCTATATGTAGGCTGTAAATTGATGCTAGTGGGAGTTCAAAACAGCCGCATGTAATGATCGTACAACAACGAGGACAAATTCAAGCAACAAAAGGTCAATGCCACTGAATTGCGCAACGAAATGTCCATCGGCCTTTTACCGATTCAACAACGTAGAAAATATGCTAATTCCCATAAAGTCAACAGGTACTGCGTCAATGACCGTAAAGAACATTCATTTCTAACCTCCCAATAAACTTTTGAGCTACGCTCCTCCTAATTCACGGGTCAGATTAAAACACAAGCTCAAGTAATATTCTCTTCAGCTCATTTCCAAGAGCATTTGGAAAATTTTCCGAAATGGAATCGAGAATTCGTCGAAATAATTGGCTTAAGAATTTATTCAATTATTTTTACATGGGGTAATGTACCAATTCATCTGGTAACTTTTCAGAGACTTCAATAACATTGAAACAGCAAGCATACTTCAAAACACATTGCGAATCTCATTGTTCCAGAAAAATAAAACTATTGAACCACGCCTTTACTATTAATGCATCCGAATCCGACATGAGAGAAGTTGAATTTTACAAAACTTCCGACTTGAGTCGAATGAAGAACATAACATGATACTTTCTAAATCAATATTTTTCCAGTTCATCTGCATCTCTAAATAAAGTTAATTATCATTATTAAAAGTGCTTTACTGTTTCCACTAAGATTATGATCCTGTAATGATAATTACTCATTTCATTCTTAACGTATTTTCTTGGCCGGCGTAACTATAATCCAGAGAACAGCGAAGTAAATTTTAGGTATATTTTTCCCGCTCTTTCCCCTGATAATCAAAATCATTTGAATTTCATTTGAAAATTCACCAGCGATTATCACCCAAAACGAAAGAGTGATGACCCAGCTCATGCTGAAATTATCTCGCCAAAATTTGTCCTAAATTCTACGAAGTTCAGTGAGTGACTGATCTATTAAAACAGTCCCATCGTGCGGCTTACATCCGTATTGTTGTTGTATTTTTCCTCTAGACGGCGCAGAAAAACACGCCGATAAGCCACACGTGGAGTCTTGGTTCTGAAAAACACGCTTTAACCAACCAACCCACGGTGCTAACTTGTCTTCGATAAAAATGCGAGGATCGACAATTTCCAGAATCAAGAATTCATTTGCGCTCGAAACGAATGTACGTTAAAACAATTGGTGTAATTACTTTAAGTCATGAAAAAACATTGGCAGCAATCATTTGAAAACGACTCGTCAACAACACTGACGCTTGCCGGTATGATTGATTGATTTTACAAAAAATGACCATTGATTTTTTTTCATTCATATAGGTACCAAGTTGACAGCATTTAAAAGAATGGGCAAATTGGGCGTCTCTCCTCTCACACAATGCAAGTCTCTGTCGAATATCCCAGTCAAAGAAAAAAATTCAGTGCAGTCTACCCGTTTTCGTTGGTATCTTTCCTCTACAGCATCCTCTAGAAAGTTCAGATGATACGAGCAAATTTTCACTAAAGAAAGCTCTAGAAAGTTCAGGTGATACGAACAAATTCGGTGTCAAAACTAGCCAAAGTAAATTCATTTCCATTGCATTGAACGGTCACTTGGCGAGTCAGAGCTCTGAGATCTGCGGTCCAGGTAAGGGGGAATCAAACTTGTCGCGTCCGGCGGTCGTGGAAAGAGCGGAAGGCCGGCAGAAGTTGAGAAGGTCTGACACGAGTCCGAAAGCCACACGACATCGAGAAAATCGACCGACATCATTGCTCCTCCAGCAAGTTGCCTCTTTGAATGCGGAAGACTTTTGCTCGAAAAAGGAAGTGAATGCAGGCTTTCGCAAGGGATTAGGCTTAACGGAAAAGAGTAAAATAGCGATTGGTCTCCAGGAGGAATAGGAGAAGATAAAGATTGGCCTCCAAGAGGAAAAGAAGAAAATATTTCTTTTCATGTAATGTCCTAAAAAACTAACTTTTTTACGAGCAAATTTGTATTTATGCAACTATTTCCCAAACACATTTGAGCCTTGAGTGATGCGGCTTATTTTATGCGAACCTCAACTAATCAAGTAAAAAAATAGCATCAACAATTTTGAACATACGATACTCGAGTTATGAACAGCTGAGAATAACTGAAATGACCGAGCAAGTTTTAATACACATAAGATGAAGAGTATCTGTAAGATTATCTGCACCTAGCAAAACTGAGTACAAGTATCAGGCGAGGTATACGAGCGTCGTTCGAACCATTGAAGTGAAGCTTGGAAGTGAAGCTTGGAAGTGATGCATTGAAGTGAAGCATTGAAGTCGAGCATTGAAGTCGAGCATTGAAGTCGAGCATTGAAGTCGAGCATTGAAGTCGAGCATTGAAGTGAAGCATTGAAGTGAAGCATTGAAGTGAAGTATTGAAGTGAAGCTTTGAAGTGAAGCTTTGAAGTCAAGCTTTGAAGTCAAGCACTGAAGTGAAGCATTGAAGTGAAGCATTGAAGGGAAGCATTGAAGTGAAGCATTGAAGTGAAGCATTGAAGGGAAGCATTGAAGTGAAGCATCGAAGTGAAGCATTGAAGTGAAGCATCGAAGGGAAGCATTGAAGTGAAGCATAGAAGTGATGCATTGAAGTGAAGCATCGAAGTGAAGCATAGAAGTGAAGCATTGAAGTGAAGCATCGAAGTGAAGCATTGAAGTGAAGCATTGAAGTGAAGCATCGAAGTGAAGCATTGAAGTGAAACATCGAAGTGAAGCATTGAAGTGAGGCATTGAAGTGAAGCATTGAAGTGAAGCATCGAAGTGATGCATCGAAGTGAAGCATTGAAGCGAAGCATTG
>JACJUY010000391.1:161584-197888 GCA_014220935.1 Platorchestia sp. MABIK
AATGCACCACCAGCAATGCACCACCAGCCATGCACCACCAGCCATGCACCACCAGCCATGCACCACCAGCCATGCACCACCAGCCATGCACCACCAGCCATACTTGAGGCTAATTCAAACTGATGTCACTGAACTTATTCGGGCCCACAAGTAGTTATACTCATATGTCTCAATTGTTCTAGACTTAAGTAACAATCTACTGCTGTGTTGCTTGTGATAAATATATTGTTCAAGTTGGTTAAATTTTTCAAGTTAGTTAAATTGTTCAAGTTGATTAAATTGTTCAAGTTGATTAAATTGTTCAAGTTGATTAAATTGTTCAAGTTGATTAAATTGTTCAAGTTGATTAAATTGTTCAAGTTGATTAAATTGTTTAAATGTCACCGGCCACACACCTTGAGGGGACTCACACGCTCAGGTCCAGGCCTCACCTCCAGACGGCAACTTGTGGCGTTGTGCCATCGATGACTTGTTGGCGTGAAACACCATTTGAGATCATCGTTTCTTATCCCAATTCAAGATTTACTCAAGGAATAAAATATCTCGCCGATCTATAACCACATTTGACTGACATTAAATTGCAGACACAGAGAGCGAGAGAGGGCGCGCGCAATCAATTGCCGTCAGACACACTTATTCACACCACACTCGACTAGAAGTGCCCAATGAACTTTCAAGCTGCAAATTGTATTTGCCATAAGTTAAATATACTGTACAGCAATTGGGTAAGGGGGTAAAAGATGGCCAAAGAGCGTCACTCGATGTGCTCGTAAATGTGGTTCATATTCAATTTATTTATTTGAAAAATAAAACAAAATTTTGACGGAATTCAACGACACCCATAAATAAAAAGGAATTTATGAAACCAAAGCTTTGAGACGCAGCTTTGTACGCCTCGTAAACAAACAGCACTTGGAAACTCGATTTTCTGATACCAATTGCTCATAATTTTAAACACAAGCAAGTTTTACGGAACGGACGACGAACCGCACATGCAGGGAATATTTTCAGAGAGCATGCCGTTCACGGTCTCAAGGTCCACAAAAGCCTTTCTGGCGGTCAAGTCCCAACTTCGACAGCTGCGGTCAATGGGAGGGCAGTAAAACCTTGAGAATTGCACATAAATGTCCGTTATTGTTCACTAAAAGGCGCTACTTGCAGAAGCAGAGTTAAAGCCTAATTCTTTCCATTTTCTAGCATGAAGCCAATGCAAAAAATGCGCGGACTTCCCAGCAGTTCAAAGCTGGAGCTTGGTCGTTAATGGAAGAGAAATGATCTGATTTTCAGCACCTCAGATCAACATTTTAGAACAATTGGTAAATGAGACTGACAATTCGGTCTTAATGCCAACATTTTTTCGGGGAATCTGCGACCATCAATTGCATTAGTAAACTTTCAACTTCCGCTTTTGGTTAGTCTATTTCTCCAAAACAAATATGGCGAGACCTTCACAAATTGTCAGCTCATAAACTGACTCGCGACCTGAAAAGTGACAGACTGGAGAGCCTGTGGTTGTGCAGCTCATCTAATTTTAGAAGCCGTAATTTGCAGTCTCTCTTCCCTGCGAGTTCTGGCAACAATATTATAGAATGGCTTATTATAACTATAAGAGTAAATCCTGTGCAACATTCCTTTCCTCTAGTTGCGGAAAGAATATCATTAAATGACATATTATAATAACAAAAAACACTCGTAAGTCGTGCAAAATACTGCGTAACTTACCTTTCCTCTAGTTACAGCAAGAAAATTATTAAATGACACATAATAAAGTAACTAAAGAATTCTTGAGTTGTGTGTGAACACTGCATGATTTATAGTGCATGAACATTTTTCTGCTATTTCCGCAACGATCGGAAATGCTTTTCGTCAAGTTTTATCTTCGTCATCAAAGAACGCTCACAGCTCTTCCATTCTTAGGTATGAAAACTACTGATGGATATATCACTTCAGTGGTTTTATTTTCAGAAAACTGCGCAAATAATCCAGGGAAGATTAAATGGTTTGCCGTTTCAAAAAATGGAGGAAAATAACAGACGCACAATCATTTTAGTTAGATAGGTTGACTATAATAAGTTTGTTTAAGCCTCTCTAAATACAACCAAGGTGTTCCTAAGAGAGGATGGAGGATGTCTCTATTTGATTGGGAATTGAAAGAACAAGTAACTCGTGAACGAGGTGTGCCCCAACACCTTGCGTGTGTATGAAAAAATTTGATGAAGCAAGATAAAAGTTGAATAAGAAAGTAGCAGCTGCTTGAAAAATAGACAGTTGTAGAACCATAAAGCATGGTAGGTAGTAAACAAAAAGAATATTCTATTTCAACACCTAAAAAACTACCACACTTTCAATTTGGAACTCAAAACCTTCTTTTAGGGTGCGTAAATTTCGATCAATTCACTGGTGGTAACTCACTGAGGGAAATATAAACCCAATTGTAGTGGACACAGTCACACTTCCGTAACTTACAACGTTTGAGTCTGGGGATTTTGACCTTGGCTCAGTCATTCATTTGAAACAGTTCACAGCATCCAACTTTTTTCCATTTCAAACGGACCAGCCTTCATAAACCAAAAATAAGCTGCCTTGCCAAAATTACAGCATTCGATAAAGCCCTATAATCTTCCATAGCTTATTACATGTCAATGACGTGATGGAGAAGTAACAAAGAGTAGTTCTCGAGTACACCGTGTTCGCACGTCACTTACCTTCATTAAAACGGAGCTGTTGTGCTTGTAGTTCAGGAAACTCGTCTGAACTTGCTGTAGCTGCGGCCGTTGCTGCTTGTTGCTTCGGCCGTTGTTGCTTGTTGCTGCGATCGTTGTTGCTTGTTGCGGCAACCGTTGTTGCTTGTTGCTGCGACCGTTGTTGCTTGTTGCTACGACCGTTGTTGCAAGTCGCGGTGACAGTTGATGCTTGTAGCTGCGACCGTTGTTGCTTCTTCAAAAAATCTCCAGATGCTTCAGGTAACACTTGACCACGTTCAACACTATCTGCACCCTCAAGTCAATGGTAGAAAAATCTATGAGCAACTTTTCAAAAAAGTTTTTTTAGATAGTTATCGTAAAATTTAGATCACTAAAAGATTTGTGTTAATGACTATAAGAAATGCGTTAGAAAACTACACTGCAAAGGAAAAAATCATTCTATAGGAATTCACGAAAAACTCGTGAACATCAGCCTGCTCACAACGAGGATATGCGTGACTTTGAAAAATGATGGGTAAACGGAATGAATACGAAATAAACTTAACAATCGTAAGAAAAACGTAAATGAATGTTGAAATTACTCAAGGGTGTTCTATCTTGAATTCGTTGCAAAAAATAAGAAAATTATTCCCGGACAGTTTATTCCCTCAAAACTCGAAAATGTACGATGCTGAAATATCGAACGGAGGTCAAACGAAGACCGCACGAAAGAAGATAAATCTAATAAAGGGAACTACAGAGTATTTGATTGAGAGAAAATTACTTTAACGAGTTGATGCGGTATTAACAAATAATTCAACGAATTTATCATTTAGTTTTTAACCGGTTGAAGCAGGATGCTTAGTGTGGCAACAAAAGAAATACAAGGTATTCATAAACATACATCTACACAACACGGAAAGCCCAAGATGATACCAAACATTGTCCAGCAGCTTACTGTGAAACATAGTAATTAAATCATTACTCTGACCTGCGGAACATCACTAAAAAAATCAACGTATTTGCTTCCCTAAAATACTCAAAACCCCATTCACGAATCTAAAAAACGTGTTCTTCTGTTGAATTACACGTACTCCAATTATTTCACGGTGACGTAAAAACTGCCTCGGAATTGTTCGCATGCATCTTCTCCGCTGGTATGAGCCGATGTTTTACATCCCAGCAGTAATCGAAGGATGATTTTATGGCGCTTTCTGATGTCTTTAACGTCGATTTTAATGATTGATTAAGCTAGTTTTAGTCTCCCTTACCGCAACAAAGATGATCAAAGAGAGGAAGGATAAAGGCACAATTGACCATGGACTAAAGGGAAGGCGGAATCTATGTATAAGGTGCATGTAAACAGTAAGTTGAAAAAGAAGTTCATGAAACAAGATAAAATTTGAAGAAGAAGTATTTGACGTATGTTTGAAGTAGGTGCTGAAAATCAGGACAGCAGTGAAGCGAAAATGATCCTTAGCAAATTGAAAACTGTTTTATTTCAACAAAAAAAAACCTACCTCTCAGCTCGGGACCTCACATTTTCCCCCTGGAAGCTCTAATTCCCATCGATAACATCGATTTTTAATTTTCCAGCCGCATATATTGAGCAATGACTAAATGTCAAAACGATTTACTTCGTAAAATAGTTCATTTTTGTTCAGAAACACGAATGACACCCCACGAATTAAACAACATGTTGTGAATGTTCACTTGAGCATTGAAATTCCATAGTGGTGAAAAGAAATAATGCATTCTTCGCAGGACATCACGTACAAAATTAACATCTAACCGCAACTCGCTCGTATCGAAAAAAGATACTTAAATTCGTAACGCATACCGCATTTCTAAGCACCCATGTACACTTCTCCGTCACAATAAAAAATTACACTGCACTTCTATTTACTTGTCACGTCCATCCTGAAAACACCAGAAATGACGATCATTTTTATTTCAAATTTGCCTCTATGGGGGAACTGCAAAAATTATACTAAAAGTTTTATTCTAATTAAACCTTCTGTTCACAAACTTGGATATCTATTAAGGCTCAGACCCATTTAGAACAAAGTATTTCATATCAATGAAATCGATTTTGAAAGTTATGGTCATAAACACTGCAGCGCCGGTCGCCTTCAGCATTACCATAGAAATTATATTTATTAAACATCGGGATTCATTTCACTCGAAAAGAGATCATCGCCTTACACTCAGCAGCTTGAATTATTTCACTATAAAAATTCCAGACCTTGTCAGCTGCTTGGCAAGGCTTAAATTTGCAGACAAGAATTATTCATTTTTCAACCTATGTGATATGAATGAAACCTGTAAATGCCTCAAGAGTATGTTTGATATTGACATAGTTAAACAGATTAGAAATACACAGGTTCCTTGAGAAATTTCCTTGAACATGGAATACCTGTAGAAAATTCCATTTTTTTCTGTGACTCACTACTGTATGCTTCGGCATAGAAAAGAACACATTTCTAGCATACATTTTTGGTGTCTTTGTACAATTCATGACTTGACTTGTGTTTTCAGACATCTGTTCCGTTGGGTTGGTCTTCTAAAGAATTTCGAGCTTTAGACCGTAAAGCACGTCCCGAAAATAGGACGCACCGGAACGTTCTTTTCGTTTTTCAAGCCTGAACTGAACTCAAAGCTCGGCCACGCTTCAGTGCAGAAGTACCCCAGGCCAGGTTAGGAAAGCTGTAAATTCACCATCAACGGCACATCTGACAACTCTTTAATACTTTGACTGTGGCAGGTAAAACTGAAGCTTAATATTCAATTCAAATATAAAGTCAATTGTAGGAAGCAATGTTGAAAATACCAAACATTAACTGGACCATGTTTTCATTTAGTTTTTATTAAGTACTTTTTTTAATTGAGTATGTGACTACTGGTTGGTCAGCAGCATAATGAAAACTCCCTCAGTGACCAAATATGGCTCACGTCGCAGTCAAAGTGTTAGAGGGACGCGATTGTTAATAATACGTTCAATAATACACAATACACAATAGTACATTAATAAGCATGTACTTTATTGACAAGATTCCAAAAAAGACACTCATGATTTATGGTGGTTCATATTTAGTATCACCATGCTAGAAAAAATCAAGGAATCAAATCACCATTATTCGAGCTTCCCATGTTAAAATACTTCTCACTCTCTTGAAATTGATCAGAGCAACAGACCTTTCACATAAATTTACACCCTGTTTTACTCATACATAAAAATATAACCCTGTGCACGTACATGTTTCACGCTCATATATTTACACATTCTTTACGCGCGAGTAAGGCGTCATGCCACTGCAGTAATCTTTAAAAATTTCTCCATTGAATGCAGGTAGACATGTAAAGGATTAATCCATCAACTGATTAGGTTAGATAAGTTAGTTTAAGCATCCCTTCCCACAACGGATTTCAAAGAGAGGAAGGAGGGAAGCATCATTAGATGTGGAGTTAAGGAAACTAAAAGTCTGTGTTCAAAGCGCTGTCTCACAGAAGAACTCTTGGGCATAAAAATACTAAATTGGGAAGTAAGTAGAACTAACAAAATAAAAGTTGACGATGAGAAATAGATCTTAAAAACCAGGACAGCAGTGAACCAAAAACCACTGATCCACTTCAGAACAAAACAGGATCTATTCAATTTCAACAAACGGAATGTCTGAAGTGCCAACACCCATAAATAACAGGTATACTCTCCTTATGGAATTTCTACACCTGCAGCTACATCTTATATAAATGCAAATATATATAAGTGGTAATACCCATGAATAACAGGTAAACTCTCCTTGGGGAATTTCTACACCTGCATCTGAGCAGACGTCACTACCGTGTAATTGAGGTATAAAATTAGCATCTGCAAAGCCTCAAAGAATCATCCTTAACACGTTTCCTGTGAAGGGAGCCCCCGGTGGTCACCAAGGGGATTTCCATAATCCTGCCGACCGACCCGCAGTCACTAACTCTTTTTCATAAATGTTTCATGAAGGCACGATCTAGTCAATGTTTGTCATTTTCAAAATTGCTTACCACAACTGACTTTAAATTTGAGTTGAATATTGAACTTCAGTTTAACCCATCGCAGTTGACGTGTTAAGTCTACTAGCTTCAATTTTAAGTAAAAATGGAAACGTCTCGATGAGTTCAGTTCGATAATATTTTTAGCTGATAACGCACAGATACAACAAAATTGAAAAAATATTATGAAATAAAAGGATGATTAGATTAGTCGTTAGTTTTAGCCTCCCTACCCGCAGCAACAAATGCGATCCAAAGAGAGGAAGGAGGAAGGCACCATTTAGTATGGAGTTAAAGAAACGCGGAATCTACGCATAAAGGTCATAGAAACAGTAAGTTGTGAACGAAAATTATGAAACAAGACCAAAGTTGAAGAAGAAAGTAGTAGGTGCTGAAAAACAGGACAGCAGTGAACCGAAAAAAGGTGGTCCTTAACATAACAAAAACATTTTATTTCAACAAAAAGAAGGCCTGCCTAACTCTCAGCTCGGGCCCTCACATTGTCCACATGGGAGCGCTAATTCCCATAGATACAATAATTGCACCCCCCTGAGGGGAGAAATAAAAGGAAAGTTAAAGAATAGGAGCTAATAATGATAGCAGTGAACCAAAAAAAGATGGCCGGTAAAACAAAACAAATTCTACACAGGGAAGGACTACTTCACCTTCAGCTCGAGACCTAACATCTTCCTCATCGGCGGTCATTTCCACGTGGACAAAACTTATATCTTACGGAGGGACGAATTTTAACATCTGTCTCATGGAATACAATTTTCTAAATTTACTCGCATAAGCTGATACCCAGAAGAACGATGTGATTCACAATTACTGCAATTCCGATTTAATTTGATCGAATCCTTGTTCTAGTTTTAATGAGTTTTTCGATGAGGCTGTGGCAAAGCTCTAATTTCCAAAATCCAATACGAGTGAACATAATGAGCAGGCATGGCTTCCCTCCGCGCATTGTGTTCAGTTTGCCTGTCGCAGGAAACATGTCTGGTTCAGCTCGCCTGTTGCAGGAAGCATGTCTGGTTCAGCTCGCCTATTGCAGGAAGCCTGTCTGGTTCAGCTGGCATGTTGCAGGAAGCATGTCTGGTTCAGCTCGCCTATTACAGGAAGCATGTCTGGTTCAGCTCGCCTATTGCAGGAAGCATGTCTGGTTCAGCTCGCCTATTGCAGGAAGCATGTCTGGTTCAGCTCGCCTATTGCAGAAAGCATGTCTGGTTCAGCTCGCCTGTTGCAGGAAGCATGTCTGGTTTAGCTCGCCTGTTGCAGGAGGCATGTCTGGTTCAGCTCGGCTGTTACAGGAAGCATGTCTGGTTCTCTCTACTCAGCATTGTTCGTCAGAAATTGCAGTAATGTTTTTATTCTGCGACAGTCAAATGCTTTGCTCGAATGTACTGAGGAAAATGGGTGCGAAATTCTGCGTAAGTTTTATTTTCGGTATCTTTTCTTCACAATTTTCTGGAATTATATTAAGTGTGATGCTAAATTTTTTGGGAAACTGCATTATGAAATTAAAAGTTGCAATAATTGTATTAATAGAATTCACGATTGTATTAATAAAATTGTTTTCGTTAGACGAATGTTCTGAGTATCACTATCGCAAATTAACGTTTATTTCATTTTATTTTCATTAATATTATACATTGCCTACAAATTATACAGTAAAAATATTGTTGAAATTTAAGATAATACAATTCCATTAGAAAAATATCGCGTCTACATGCCAGATTTTTTAAAAATTTAGAGTCTACATCGAATGTTTTTGAAAAATTTAGGATTCAGACGCTGGTAATTCCAGCTGATGATGACCTCAACGTTTTCATCTGGCATAAGAAATCCCGAAAGAGAAATGCGATGGAACCCTCAAAAATATGCTCCAGCCACGCGAACCTGACATAAAGGCTCTGAGAGAAGAGGACTTGTGCTTACAAGGAGCACCGAGCAAGAAATATTTCTCGGAAAAATAAGCAGGACAAAATCCCAGTTTCTGCTCACGTAAGTTGCCATGTAGATGCTCGTCTCATAAAGTTTGCCAAATGGTAGCTACGATACAGGCATTCACGCATTATGAATTCACGCATGAAAATTCTACTAATATATCCATTTGCGTACGCGCACATGTCTAATGGTTCTTACGAAAATAAAATTGTAGCTATGGCAACGGCTGGAAGAAATCTGACCGAAACCATGAGCTAAAATTAGGAATTAGGATATGTTGTGATGCCTCAAGAGAAGAAAATACTTGAGGCCTTTGAAGAATCTTAAAAAACAGCAAAAAAGCTTGGTCTCTTCTGTAAATTTATTTAGGTCACACGAGGAAAAATCTGTCAGCTACCTTGGTGCTCAGCTCAAAAGCCATGAAATTTCTAATAATGCATGTATCTGAAAGTATACGTTCTACACTGAATTCGGTAAGACAATGTAAGAAAAATAGAAAATCGATGGGTAAGAAAAAATCGATATGTAAGAAAAATAGAATAGTGCAAAATTAACTTTTAGTATGAAACATGGTTTTCGACCAGCAATTTTGTTTAAAAAAATGAGAATTCGGAGACAAATATATTCGACAACCAGAAGCAGCGCAAGAGTTGGCATTTTAAACAAAAATGCACGGTACGCACGAAACCATTCCAAAAAGAAACATTCGATCAAATTGAAGTATGTTCAAGGGTGTCATGAATGTTGCCTTCAATAAAATAATCATTGAAATTTATAAATATTTTTTAATGTCGTCTTTTGTGATTGTAAGCATTTTGTTTCCATTTTTGCTGCTTTACTGCTGAAACTCAGGGGAAAATTCGTTGAGGACTAATGTAGAAGAAGGTTGAGAAAATTATTAGACCCCACATTCATGCTTTAGCTACATTACCTTTCAGAAAAATTTCTCATGAGCAATGTATTTTGCAGAAACATACTAGTCTGGAATTTGAAACATTTTAGAAGTGTATAAACATACTCATTTTACTTTAGATACATGCTATTTTGGATTATGAAACACTATTTTAGAGATCTCCAAACACACTATTTTTACTTTAGAAACATGCTATTTTAGAATATGAAGCACCATTTTAGAAACATACAAACATACTATTTTATTTTAGAAACATTCTATTTGGGAATATGAAACGCTATTTAATAAACATACACACTATTTATTATTCAGAAATAAACTATTTTTGAAAATGACCAAAATCACAGGAGAACCTAATTTCCGAGGTTACCTTCACGAGCTCAGACCACTTGCACAGTACAGCTCCTCCATAACGGCACAGACTTATTTTTACGCTGGACTACTGGCACAAGCCTCATTAATTAGAGAAAGGATGGGTTGCCTTTGTAAAATGGGAAAAATGGTAAACCGTAAAATAGAACGATAAAAACTTCGTCTTTTCTGTGAATTTCTTCAGACCTGAAAAGGAAGATCGATCAGCGGTCTTGGTATTCAACTCAAAAGCTGTAGCTTTTGAGTTGAATAAATAACGTTTAAAGGAAATTAAAATTCTCCAACAATTTCCGCGTAACAAAGTTTCCTAAGCACCATGAAGAGGAAGTTAGCGAAATCTTCAGTATTCAGCTAATCATTTTGCGAGCATTTTCAATACTTCGACTTTGAATTAAGCAAAAACCTAATGTACTTGATTCTTCCATTTGCTTACTGATTTCAACGAAGATTTAGATGATCACATTAAGGGCCGATAAAAACCTATAATTATTCGTGTGATTGAAATTTAGGGAACATCTAAAGAATAATGGAAATGGAAATGAAACCAGAAATTCGAAATGCTCCGCGTGACTTCCACAAGCCTACCATCCGACGCCGCCGAGAACTGAGTTTCCAGAAGCCGCGCGTCGCGCGAGGCTTGGATGCGAACCAAACCTCGATGACGTCTACAAATCGACTGTCAAGATGAGAAATCAGAGCGCCATTATGAACATGAATCTGGCGAAACTTCCTCTGCTGTCCAGCCTTTTCTGTCCATGCTTGTCAAGCTCAGCCAGGCGTGCGTATAAATGCAAAAGCGATACTAACTGGTAGAGGAAAGGCGATGCTTTGCACGATTGCGAGTGTGCAAGAAATTAAACCAGCTCCTGCCATGAAATTTCAAAAATCCTGTTTAAAAAATATGTTGATTTCAAGGATTGTCATGACAAGAATACATCCAAAACCCTGTCTGTGAGATTACTCGCTATCATTTTAAACAATTATCTTTTGTTTATGAGCCCGTCAGTATAAATTACAATCTCAGTTACCCCACTATGCAGGCATTGCTGTGAGTTTGTCACTGACATCAAATAGGGAAAGGGACTACCACTCGGCAATCAATTTCAAAAAAATACTCAAGTTCAGAAATTAAACTTAAAAAAAATTTAAAATGACAATAATCATATATATTGGAACACATCCCAGGCGTTATAGGGTTAATAATGAAACGCAAAACCTTGCTGGGTCGAATACAACGCGCAACAACAGCCGTGATCGCCTAGAGGCATCAGAAAACAGATATCACGGCAGAATGCATCCCACTAGCTACAAGTTCCTGCGGAATTTTGATTGCGTTCAGCAGGCTCAGCGAAGAATTTTACACCCAAATGAAAATTTCTTTCGCGCCTAGAATTCCTACGGGAAAATTGATTTTGAACAGCAATTTTAGTTCTTAAAAGTGGCTTGAGTTCGTTGCTGGCTGGAATTTCTTTAACCACTAAACTGAGCTCATGAAAATTATTTTATTTAATCAATCTCCTCATTCGCTGTATCATTTGTGATGAAACGTCTCAGCCATTGGAACTTAAATCTGATGCTATTTTGTTCATGATAACAATTTCCATTTACTTCCCACAATTGTCATTAAGTCATTCATTCTAGATGTCTCGAGCGCAAATTGCCCTGTATTTAATGGGTGCACAAGTGGCAGATATTGGTTGTGCATTGCCAAAGAGTCGCTGATAGACGCCTTGGAAATTGCAGGCAAGCGGCAGGCAAATACCCGGCAAGCCGCTTTCAAATTGCCGGCAAGCCGCTTTCAAATTGCCGGCAAGCCGCTTTCAAATTGCCGGCAAGCCGCTTTCAAATTGCCGGCAAGCCGCTTTCAAATTGCCGGCAAGCCGCTTTCAAATTGCTGGCAAGCCGCTTTCAAATTGCCGGCAAGCTGCAGGCAAATTGGCGACAAATGGCAAGGAAATTGCGCGCGGGTAGCAAGGAAACTACATGCAGGCTGCCATGCAATTGACTGCTGGCAGCTGAGGCGAACTAGGAAAAGATGTTGGCAAAAGTTTACTGAAGTTTTGCCGTTGAGTGTTAGACCCGACCTGGGCAAGATTTTTGAACGTAACACTTTGTTGCAGCGGCACAGCTGGCACTAAAAGTTCACCGTCGACTTGGGTACTCTTTTAGTTGTATTTTTGGCAAAAATCATCAATTTTTTGCTCTATTCTAATAAAGTTTGGGGTCTCAATATTTGACATTCTGAGATATTGTTATATATTTCCTGTCTCTGCAAGCTATTTAATTGGAGAAATTGCACAACGAACCCTCAATAATGGGAGACAAAAATCTACTAGCGAAATTGAGTACATGAATAAGGAATGCGGAATACTGAATGAGGAGCATCTCTGTAAGAATGGGATAAAATAAGGCATCAATTTCTTCATTCCCTTTTTAAGAAGCAGACGGAAGTTTCCGTAAGAATTAGAATAATGTGAAACATGGGAGTTGGAAAAAGTTGAAAAGTCGAAGAAAAAGTTGAGTATTCGAAGAAAAAGTTTAAAAATCGAAAAATAGTTGAATAGTCGAAGGAAAAGTAGAATAGTCGAAGAAAAAATTGAATGGTCGAAGAAAAAGTTAGAAAATGTGAAAGTCAAAAAAGTCGAATAGTCAATAAAGTATCCGTTACAAGTACAGTTGGATGATGGTAAATTTTTTTTCTTCATCAGATGCATTATTTTGTTTTAAATCTCACGGGAAAAAAAGTGGACAAATGCAGGTTACTCAACTGATGCGGTAAGATAGCCAAGAAGATGTAATCCTAAAGTTGTTAATAGGGCATAAAATATGTTGTTCGAGTTGTTGCTTCATAGAAAATAATTATTCTGAAAAATTTACCTCGGATAAACAATTGATCGTCCTTTCATCGGATTGAATACACTGGCGTAAAAAAATGAATTTCATCAGATTGAGCCAGGTGCAACTCACGACTGATGTTCACGAGTCATCAAGTATAACATGGTAATTATTACCTGCTTCACCTTACTCCAATAAAGCAATTTTACGTATCCATTTAACCATCTACAACTAAAATCATTCTAACATTAGAAGATCCTTTTAATATTTCAAAAATTAAGAGCACCCTTTTTCTCCCTATCTCTACTTCACTTGTGAAGTCAGTTTGAGAATTTCCGTCCTTATTCATGAAAATTTAGAAGAAAATCTATTACATAATCCTTTCAGTTGCGTTTTGGGTTGACCTAATTTGACGCATGTTCTGATGTTCTGTAAGCAGGACACACTAAGTATTTTTACTTGACCAATAAGTAAATTACAATGATGCTTATTAGTTTTTTCGAGATCATAGAGCTAAATATAAATCACCATAAGGCACACGTGTGTGAAGATTCTCCTCACACTCTTAGTCCGTACATTATATTTTTGCTAAAGCTTTATTTCAAAATTTTCACCCCGAAGAGGTTAACGTACAATTCATGCATCAACTGCGGCCATCACGAAAATATAAGCCTGTAGTTCAAAAGTTGAACTCACAAAAGGCTAATTTGTTGTTGCTCTCACGCCAAATGCGCGTATTTTCCTAGAAGAGAGATTCTTTCATTCGTGCTTTCGGTCAATAAGCGCGTCAACGATTTTGAAAAAATTTTCTGGTATATTAAGGTAATTGGATGGATTTCAAGACGTTTTACAATAATTATAGGTCAAATTTTACTTTAATGCGCTCAAATATTTTAATAATTTTGTTCCCACGAATCGATGAACGAACACATTTGAAAACGTTTTACACGAATTATATTTTGCTTGCTTATGCGTAATTTTCGAGATATGACATTAATAATGTTCAGGTAGGAATAACATTAAATGGTCGGTTGCGTCATCACCGCATTTTTGGAACACGCGCAGATTCTTAGCGGAAGAACATCAGTCATGGTATGGCTAAGTTAAGTTAAGTTATTTCAGGTTTATTTAGGTTAGTTTATTTAATTCACCTAACTTTACCTAACCTCACCTATCGTTGCGTCAATACCGTATTATAGCATATTTACGTGTCCGTTTCTTCACTTTCATATAAGACGTTATCATACCTTCATAGTTGAACAACTCGAAAGTTACGCATCAGCGAGAAAAATGTCATTCGTGTAAAACGTTCTTATATGTGTTCCTTTAGTGATTAGAGGAAACTAAATTTCTAAATTTCGTGAGGACATTAAAGAAAAATTTGACCGAACGCATTTGACTGTGTTCGCAAAAGCTTTGTTTTCGAGACTGCATAAATAACGTTCAGGTAAGAATAGCATTAACGGCAGTTTCGATATGGCTCTTCCGGCGTTTGGTGAATGCGGAACACGCGAAGTTTCTTGGCGAGGAACATCGGCCTCGGAATGGCTAAGTTAAGTTATTTTAGGTTTACTTAGGTCAGTTTAGGTTAGTTTATTTAACTAACCAAACATTGCCCTCATTTCTGGAGTTTTACTTCCCCACTCATTATTTTTTCAATTATAATGCAATTTTTATGAAACTAGCACAGTAAATGTAAAATTGAGTTTGGAACACATTTTATTACACATTATTTCCTGATTTTTTTCGTTATTTTTCAGAGAAAATAAACATCATGTTTGTTAGTACATTAGAAGATCTTGAGCATTTAGCGAATTGTGAAGCGTCAGTATTATTGAATTTGCAGTATTACAATTTGATTCTGACTTGTGTGAATTGTGTAAAATGTGACCACCCAATGCAATTTAATGTTTGGCTTTAAAATTTCGGTGTTCCAAATATTTTCTTAGACAGAAATGTGGTCCTTTTGTTTCCGCTTGTGTGCTTGTGTGTGCGAAGCCATCTTTCGGTCCCACAAATTTTGAAACTTATTCAAATTAATTTGTGCTTGGAACTTATGACTGGTTTATTTGTAAACAATAATATTCAGATGATCATACAGTTGTTGATTGGCTTAATTTCATTAAGGAGGTTTTCGTTGTTTCTGCTACCTGTTCGTCTAATAATCAATCTAATTTTCAAAAATGGTCCGATTCGTATAAAACTTGCACACTTAATTTAAAAATAAATTTAAAACACATTTCATTCGTGATATTTTTCAAGTTGTCCTGATATTTTCTGAAAAAATCGAGGGGTAGTTAAGCTCCAAAAGCCCCAGTTTTCCTAACCTAACCTCACCTATCGTTACGTCAATATCGTATTTCAGGCAATTTTCGTGTCCGTTTGCTCAATTTTATATACGATGTTCCTAAAACTTCAAAGTTAAACATCTCGAAAATTGAGCATTTGCGAGCAAAATTTCATTCATTTGAAACCTCGTAAAATGTCTCCAATTACACAAATATGGAAACAGAATTTTCAAAATCGTTGACGCGTTAAATTCAACATTGACCCTGCTCTCATCCAATGATTGAAATGCGTTCTCCAGAAAGTAGCTCTAGTCCTGGGCCAGATTTGCATCAAATTAACGAGTCGCAGCAGTACACCAACGATGAAGCTCCGTCTACTAACAATGATTCTTTGTGTTATTCCCTCGCCAAAACCCTCAAGTTTGAGCTGACGTCAAGTAACATTTGACCACAGAGCATTTTGCAAATTTGACAAAGTTTTGTTTCAGTGCACAAAAGCTTTAGTTATACTTAGGGCTGCAGCCTGCTATTTAAGAGTGATGAGCGAAATTTTACAAACTTTCTGTAATTGCTACTCTGCTCGAATAATACTTGGGTTTACCTTCACAAACATCACATTCTTTCAAAGGCAAGTCAAAGTACTCCCAGGCGAGTTAAACACGCTCGGTCAGATAAACCTAACATTTCACAGGCAATTCGAAGCAGCTGCAGGGAAAGTTCATTTTCAACGTTTACTCAAAGATTCTTTCAAAAACTCCAGTTTTGTTTGAGCTCCTTTCATGACGAATTTTAAGTTCTTTCAAACCACAAATAATTTTTAGTTCCTTCAATAATTTTTAGTTCCTTCAAACCACCAGCGCGACTCAGCGCAGTCGAAAACTCTGCAGTTTTTCAGAAGCCTTTCCTGTGAAGACCTTTTCATTTAAGCCCTGGGCAAAAGCGAGCCTCCGTCACCTCAGCCTGCATCCAAGGTGGTGTAACTGATGGCCAGGCCATTAGCGCCGTGGAAATAATGCCCCTCTGAGCCCCATAACTTTTTAAAAATAGAAGACTTTGGCGATGCTGTAACCGTAACGTGGTTCTCCCGGGCCTGAGTTCAGTGGTAAATTTTTTAAAGGCAATTGAAAATATACTTCACTGAAAGCGCTATTTGAGACATAACTTAACACGCTGGTCGCGACGTGAGCCGCGTGTGTCCACGGAGGGAGTTTTTAAAATGCTGCTGACCGACCAGTAGCCACAAACTCAATTTACATTACTTTAACAAATTTAATTAAAAGGACAATCCAGTTAACGTTTGCTATTCTCAAAACTGCATACAACTATAACGTGTTGTAAATTATTCATCAAATATACACAACACTGGCTTGAGAAACTCTGTCACCCAATGAAAACCAATGATGAGCGAAAGTTGTCACGCACACCCTTAGTTTAAAATTTCACAAAGCATATTTCTTCACGTTCAATCTCTGTTCATCTTTTAGTCTCGTTGTGGAGCTTGCCGACCCCAACTGGTGCACAGTGAGGTTCACTTTTTCAAAGCATTTCCGGTAAGTCGGCCACTTTAAAATAATCAGCAGGTTTTTTCATCCCTACATTTGTTTAGATATTTAAGGTTTCCACCGTATTTAATAATGTGCTTTTAATCATGCATTCAATTTAAATTTCTCATTTACTCGTAAATTCATAGATGATTACGAGTAGAAAGTCGAAACGTTCTTGTTGAATGTTTTTGAGATACTTCCCTATTACCAGCATTGTGAATTTTCGCCGCAAAGAAAAACAGAGATGTAGTGAAAGGTAAATCTTAAGAAAGATATAACACTAATGTCGCACGAGCTATCAAAGTCCAAATGAGAAAGCAGCGTCAACTAATAATGTAGCAGGAGTATACGAACTACAGTTCTGACATCACTTTGGGAATACGTGAACTTCAGTTATGGCATTGACAACATCCACGTATTGTTGAAAGACTAGAATGAATTTTAACCTTCCTCAGGTGGGACTATTCAACTCTCCACTCTGAGAAACATTGAAGTCAAACATTATGCACTATAATGAAATATTTTATCTCTCTAAAAGGCCAAGTCAAAAACCAGAGCAAGATCTAATAACCAGAAGAGAAAATGACAGCAATGCGCACGAAAATAATGGGAATGATAATGTGAATAGAAATAATGTCTCAACCACGTACGGTATCCCTTCAAACCAGACGATGCCAAGACCTGTACATAAGAACATTGAGAGTAATGGAGGGCTGTGGAGAGCAGTGGAGGGTAGTGGAGGATAGTGGAGGACAGTGAAGGGCAGTGGAAGTAGTGGAGGGCAGTGGAGGCCAGTAGAGGTAATGGAGGGAAGTGGAGGTCAGTGGAGGGTTGTGGAGGGTAGTGGAAGGCAGTGGAGGGCAGTGGAGGAAAACCGGCAAAAGATCGTCGTCAGCAGCGGGAACAGAAAGCAAAATCGCAGTTGACTGGAGCAATGCAAAGTATTCAGAAATCTTCCCCTCTCAAGCAGCTCTTCCCCCTGTAGTGCCCTACCTTAGTTACCCCTCAAATCTCGATTCTAGTCTATTCGTGTTCAGTAATCTCAAAATGTCTTAATGTAAATTTATTCAGTAAAAAGCTCTGACTATTCTGCTGCGTATCACTGATACCCACTGCAGGAGGAGTATAAGTAAGGCCGCTACTTCACATGCCGGAAATGGAACTCAAGGGCTGAAGTAACAACACCTGGCGTTACAACTCTACTAAATGAACATGATAGTATAATATGTTGAATAACATTATATTAAGTTCGCTGTAACATCCTAACTTGTGTTAATCGCTACTGATTAGTTCACACGACATTATGGAGCATTTGTATTCCCTGCACTTAGCAAGTTTTGTTGCGAAGAACGCTTCTCTGTGAGCCAGCTTTTTTTTTCTTTTCAGAAAACTCAGCCCGCTGTGCGCGAAAAGAAATTCCGTCAACTGAAATCCTCTTTTCAAAACTTAACACTGACACATTGCTCAAAACCGTGAAAGACACACTCGTAAAGAAACACATCTGATTCAGAAGGAAATTTATTTCTTCTTTGAGGGGAATAACAACGTGGTTTTATTTATGTGTCGTTGATATTTACATTGAAACCTTCGAAGAGTCCGTGATTGTTTATGAACTCGGTCTGATTGATAGAATTGCTGGTCGCTGGTTCTGTGAAGGCGAACCAATCAAACCTCAAAAGAACTGAATACCACGAACTGAAACAACCGGTTCGGTAAAATTTATTGTTGCTCGCAATAACGAATGTCAGGGAGTCATTTCTTTTTCATCTCTTCTTAAACATTGTGCAACTTCTTTTTAATATCAAGGAAAAATTTCCTTACCAAAAGAAAACAACTAATTTGTATATAATTTTTCTTCTGAGAGATGTTAAAATAGCGTTTCAATATCAGCAAATTTCTTGTTTCAGTCGGTTTAATAACGCAAAAAAATCTCATCGATGATCGATTATTCGAAATAATTTGATTATTTAAAACGTTATTTCAATAAAGCATCACAGACACTTTAGGAACTGATTTTTGTGTTCATTACGCACTGCTAAACGATTTTTTCATTGAAGAATAAAATCACGGATATATTAAATTTCGAGTATTAGATTGTTCAGTTTCATGTGTTTTAGGAATTATTTATCTTCCATACCATGATGAAACTAAACAGTCTTAAGAAAATAATAATTAACTCCATTTGAAACAAATGCAGCAATTCCGCCGCATAATTTTTTCCAGGCCTTGTAACTCCTTAACCCAGTAAAGGCCTAATTGTTTCGTTATAATGCAAAATTCGAGTATTATGGCAATTTCCCGTAAATTGATTATCATTCATGAACCACAGTACGATGTGAATTTTTCATCGATGCATTCAGAATATAAAAACTATTTGAGTGATTTCTTAACTTTTTGCCCGACAAAGTGTTAACACTCACTTGCACCATCAAAACTCAGCCTTTTTCTGGAAAGTTATTTTTGGACGAGATTACGTCAGCTCATCAGTGGCTACCATCACTTGTTCATAGTAATTAAATCAATGATGCAAAATAATAAGAAAATGGCAGACACGATGTAACTTCTTCATTAAATTAAATTAAATCAATAATGCAAGATAAGAAGAAAAATAAAGACACAATGTAACTTCTTCATTCGACATGTGTCCTACAGATCATTGAAGAATTCGTGTGAGTGATATAGGCTCCGAATAGAGGCTTCAATTACAAGTTCCAGAGGTGAAAATGGCCAGGGTACTCTGTAGCGATGCCATCTACTAAACTGCTTAAATTTTATTTAAAAAGTTTTCAAGCTTTGGTTTTATGCAGAAAAAACTCCCCACGTAGTCAAATCGACTGATGAACTTTCGTTGCCCGCTGTATCACTTCAACGGCTTATCTTATTCGAAATACTAGTCAAATCGACTGATGAACTTTCGTTGCCCGCTGTATCACTTCAACGGCTTATCTTATTCGAAATACTAGCTTTGGTTCTTGATCAACTTTTGCATTGCCTTGAATGAATGACTGATAAATTGATGAATCATGAAATCCTTTCTTGGAATGTAAAGGAGGAAAAACCGATTATCTGATTCAAAGCTGCTCGCTAAATAAAAGCGACCGTTAACTCAAGATCAGAGCTAGAAAACGCATAAAGAAGTATGGGCAACAAACATTTCAGAGATGCTCATAGCGTAATTTCAAAGCGCGGTATCTCGCTGTGCTCTTCACGTTCATATATTACACAGAAACCCTAAGCATATTTAGGAAAATGTCAGCACTTCCCGCCAGGCAATGAAAACTCCAACACATCCTATATAGACAACGTAAAACTTCATTCCATGCTTTAATAAAGTTCAGGTGAATCCTGCAAATCATATATCTATGAAAGTTAAACAAGTACAGTTAAAGTACATCGTAGTCCACACGGTCCTTTCAGAAATGACGGGACACGATAATGTTGTGGCACTCGTATCACCGATACGGTCATTAAGCACATCCGGAGATACGTGTTTGCCAGAGAGCGCGTGCTTGAGCACATCCTATGTAAATCCCTAGGAGCGTGACAGAGAGACGGATCAACAACACAGTGAGCAAAATTAAAAAGGATATTGTGTTAAACGTGTTTCTCAAATTACAGTGTCAAACAATAACAATACTAAATACCACTGTGTATTATTATTTAGTACAATAGTAATAGTGTGTACTATTATTTAGGGCAAAATAAAACTGTCATTATAATTTAGTACAAAAATGCGAGGAATATGAGCTAGGCGTAACTTTGAACTTCACATGCCCGCAAGCCTTTGCTTTAGAACCGATGGTGCAAGCATGGCCGACGTTCGCAACTTCAGCGTCTGGAAACTTTTTTAGCAAAACTATTCTCACTGATCTCGCAGCGCTCTGCAAAATAAACCAGAGCAGGTCAGTGCAGTTCACCTTCCAATCTTTATATATTGAAAATAATAATGACAAGAGAAAGAGCTTGAATGACAAATGCAGTTGAACAAATTAAGGACAAAATTTGGTTAATTTAAGGGTAAAAAGAGCAACGGGATGACAAAGCCATTTTTTTATAAGTGACAATTTTAATAAAGCTGACGATTAATTTATAACGCCGAGTGCTCAATAAATTCAATGAGCAGCTTGGTGCACCAAAATCGATGCCAATCAAGAGCTTCGAGCACGAACACCGCTTGGAACCACTGGTGTTAATTTTTTGTTTGAAGGCAAAAATCTATGCTAAATGTATGAGGAAACGCCAGGTGTATACTTAAATGAATAAATACATTTTTTTGATGCGTATTTTCTCCCTTTTATAACAATGGGGATCTCATTGAACACATTAAGTTGGTTGGTCCGTCTTGGTGAGTTGGGGTCCGTCTCTCTTTCACGCCTTTAAAGAATGATCAAAGACCATATCTGTGATACGAGTTTCAACAGTGCACATGTACAAAAATATTTTAAACGCGAGTAGTATTAGGATGGATATATTTGTTTGCTATGCTATTCACCTCTGGAAGATTTGTTTAAAGAAAATAATAATTTTCGCCATTTTTGACGGGTCATGTTCGCTTGTGTAAAATGAAATAGAAAAAATTAATAAGAAGTCGGTCATCGAGGTATCGCCTAGCCTACTGGTCCTGCGAAGGTTTTAGTATTGGAAATGAAGCCTCCTCAATTTACTGCCTCAGTTCACACAAAATTAAGTTCGTGAAAAATCAAGCTCTTTGAGCAGCGACTGAAGGTGCATGCTACTTTCAGACCAAGAATTTGAGCTTGTGAACTTTTCTCAAACACGTTTGATCATTGAAACTGCTCAGAATCTGGTTACTCGGCAGGGTCTTTAAGTTCCATTCTTTTTGAACTCGTCATTTGAGAATTTTGACCAAAACCGTGCTCAATCAGGCAATTAAGAAAGTCAGCGTATAGGTCTAGATTTATTTGCATGTTCAAGAGATTCGATCATGCCATCGGTGAATTTTAAGCATCAAAGGAGAAAAACAATGAAGTAAGAAAATTTTCCATAAGAAGCTTTAATTTGTGATGTATATATTTGAAACCATACACGAATTTTCGAGAACATGGCGTAAGAGAGGAACTGAACTTCACTAGCTCATCTTCTTTTAGTATTAATTGTATGTTAAATCAATAATTGTAATAATTAAATTTCTTGTTAAATTAATGAGTTAATTGGTAATTTTAATTATCATAATAATCTTATCATTGGCTTTTGTGTCATTTTCTAATACAATTACGAGCAAAGGTTTCCATCCAATTATGAAATTAATTTCATTTATTGTTAATTTTGAGATCGAAGTTACAGTATTTGCATTTAGGCTTTGTGTATTTATACATATTTACTTTATACTTATTTATATTTAGGCTTTCTATACTTAGCTGTTCTAAATTGATTATGAAATTTTGAAGTTATTGTGTGTGAACACCCACTACCACCAGCAGCACGTCATCAAGTTCTGTTGCCGCGAGGCTCGCTTGAAAGTACGAATTTCACGCCCAAAATAATCAAACGTTCACGATTCATTTTGTAAGTCACAAGCTGTAAGTTTTACGCTGAAGTCGAAAATTGTAGAATACCAGCTATGACATTTTCAGAGCTGCCATCATCAAAGTCCTATTGCAACAAAAATTAGAGATGCTAAAATACGCGTAAATTAACAAATGTGGTGATATTCACTCAACCTTTTAAAAAATTATTTTTGCACGCATTTGGACACACATGATGAGCATTGGCTGTGATGTTAGCAACAAGTCTATCATCTATAAAAGTAAACACCACTAATTACTTACTCAACATGTTGAAATATGGCACCACACACCTCTGGCCAGAATTCATGAGCAAGGAAATCAGCAATTGGCGCGAAAAGTAGTGTTGAAGTTAAAGATTCCTTTCATATGAAGCGGCGACGATCACGCTTCAAAGCTTTATCTTTCACGAGCTGTCCAATGTGAAGACAATTATTTACCTGCAGTAGTTGTAGTCCTACAGAAGCAATTGCAAGAGATTTTTTTCCTTGTAAGTTGTTAAGCTTTAATGAAATAAACGAGTCCTGGATGAAGTCTCAGGTGAGTCTCGAAGTCTCGGTGTCTCGGATGAGTCTTGAAGTATCGTAGTCTCGGATGAAGTCTCAGATGAGTCTTGATGTCTCGAATAAAGTTTCGGATGAAAAACGAGTCTGGGATAAAGGTTCCTTCGTTGCGGAAGCGCGGACTCCCTGGCCCGCGGAAGTATGACTACTGAGCACTTGGTAGCTCCAGCCCTTAGACGCTGCCAAACTAGCGGGGTGATCAAATTTTATTTGAAGAACCTCAAACTTGAGAATTTTAGCCAGAGCAAGCTATTTAGCACCACCAAGTCGCCGTGAACGAATTTATGAGGTCATCTGTAATGCTGTGACGACCAAAATTGTTTGCGAGTGTGAGCAATGGGCTAGAATAATACAGCAGCCGCAACACAGCTCCTCGGCTGGGAAGGCTGAGGCCGTCCCCGAGAAGCGCATCTTTCCCCATATTCTTCCTCAACGCCTGAGGAAATATCGGAGTTTACTCAAGTTATGCACATGGAAAGAACTTCGCGAAGACAAATGCGCTTCTTTCTTACTGGAATGTCAAGTCTGGCGGCGCTTACGATACGTGGTGTGATGTCGATATGAGTAAGTTCAAAACGCAGAAAAGTTTTCAAGTGTAGCTGCGTTCTTCCGTAACACGATGATATGCTTGAGTATTCAACTCTCTTCTTGATGAAATTGAATTTTTACTTTAACGATTAGGTTTAACTTTTCACTTCATAATAATACGTTCACAATATTGTTGAATTTTTATTATTTGATATGCTTCATTGTTGACCATTTTTCTTCATGACATTGAGTTTTTAGTCTTAAGATCAGGTTCAACTTTTCATCACATAATCATACGTTCTTAATATTGTTGATGTTTCAGCTCAATATTTAGTTTGTATCATTATAGTGGCTACTATTACATTTGAAGCTTCAAGTAATTCACTGTCCCAAAAAATTCCAGAGTTTCTGCATTGATTTTTAGATGACTCTCCAATAATTCCTGGGTTCAATAACAGTCTCTTCTCCGCAAGCCTTTCAAATTTCTTCTCCAAGTTTCCAATAGATAAATTGCCCGCCCGAAGTTCTCCTGGCTTATTTTCTAACGGGGTGTTTTAGTTAGGTACTTCGATTTTAGGGCCGAACCAAAAACAGATCATAAAAAACTAACCTCTGAGCGTAGCATATTTGTACTGTATGGAACTCAGTGTTTGTGTATCATTCCTTGATTTCCATGATAAACCAAAGAACAAATTTGGTTGTGCAGCTCGCCACAGTTCAGGGAATCATCGGAAAAACTAGCTCCAACTGCAGTCTTTTATTGTTGTGCTCCCACGAAATAAACCACATTGGTGTACATTTTTGCTAACTAAAACTTCGGTGATTAATTAGAGCTTAATTTATACCAGCGACCGCATCGCCCGCAAAAAGAACATGTCAGCGATGTTACTCATCACAGAATCAGATTGTGCACCAATATTGTCATTATATTTAAAAAACAAATATTTTAGTTCTATTCCGTCGAATTGCCTCTAATAAGAAGGAATATCTCGTGCACCTAAGGCAATCTTATCGGAATTCAGCTTATGGTCTACGTTGGTAACATGGCGCGAAAGTTGAACAGAAGTACGAACACTGAAGTCATTTTGAATGCATAATGAAGTAACTTCCCGAGTTCGATGAGCTGTGGCCCCATTAGCATCACCGTTTCATTACCTCCCAGCTTCTGCACGGGTAGTTTACAAGTTTGAACGGCTACTTCGTGGATCTCTTTGGGGAAGTTGACGGGCCTATTATTTTTGATGCATCAACGTAAATTCTATCATTACTGGAGAAATACCTTCAAAGGTTATTTGAAGGTTCCATTTTTATTGAAATCTGATAGGATATCCTGCAGGGAAGTACTCCATTATCTTCTCAGTTAGAAAAAAAGGGCTATCATCGTCAAAGTCAGATTCATTTTCATGTGTCACTAACATGTCGCAGAGTGACCCAAAATTTCTAGATGGTCTACTATTTGCGCTCAAATTGTAATATTTGGCAGTACACGTACATGCTATTTAAGCTAATTGTATTAAATTCACAACGTATAATACATGAACGCGCATTTTTTTCAATTTATTGAAATATTTTCAGCAATATTAAGCAGTGGTAATTATTTACCCAATATATTAAATTATGGGATAATACACCTATGACTAAAACTCATGTACAAAGGAAATCAATGTCCGGCCCAATGCCGAGTTAATTAAAACTAGGAACAAATTATTCCATGTGTTACCAGCCCCTTGAAATTCTCTGACCAATTTATTATGTTAAATTTTTCAATTATGAACACCTGTTACCTCTTTACCGCAGCTAAACCAGGGTATTCTTGCAGAAAATCAGTCAACGAAATTTTTACAATCATGTGACTATAGTTAAAGAAACAGAGATATATTCTATACGGCAACAGTAAAAAGAATCACTAGAGGTAGCGCATATAAAAAACTCATTCATCACACAGAAAAACACAAACGCCAAAAAAAATGAAGAAGGATATTTCACAGCGTCGGATTTTTCACAAAAGCGCGCAACTCTATTTGCTTAAACTCTATTCCCGGAAGCATAATCGATACATTTGCAATCATAAAAAGTTTTGTAACTTACGTTCATAGTTCCAGACAACACAAATTTTCTTCGTTTGAAAAGAGCCTTAAATTACGTCATGAGGTAGTTGAACGTCTGAAGTGGATGCAGAAAACTTAAATTACCACGGAAATTATGACAAAAGTTTACTTTCGTCCCATTAAATCTCGCTTCTATGAGCTTAAAGAAATTGCAACTCCCTTGCTCGTGAAGCTTTCGCTGCTGAAAGTAACCTGAACATTTGTGAAGGAAATGAAACGAACGTCAATTCTGCGAAAAAAATGTGAACGCCCTATGTTACCCGGGCAATGCGCTATAACTTACGCGCACAATGTGATATTGTAAAGGTACCACTTCTTTATAGCGCTCCAAAGTAGTTCTGCGCCTTGAATACTCAATTACTTGGAAAGCCATGGGCATGCAGTAGTGAAAATAAATGAAAAATCGCTCCAATTCCATTTTCTACGGGAATGAAGCGGTGAAGATGAATGAAGAATCGCTCCAACTCCGCTTTCCATGGGTGTGAAGCAGTGAAGATGAATAAAGAATCGCTCTAATTTCCCTTCCCACGTGTGTGAAGTAGTGAAGATAAATGAAGAATCACTCCAATTTCTCTTCCCACGGGTGTGAAGCAGTGAAGATAAATAAAGAATCACACCAATTTCCCTTTCCACGTGTGTGAAGTAGTGAAGATAAATGAAGAATCGCTCCAATTTCTCTTCCCACGGGTGTGAAGCAGTGAAGATAAATAAAGAATCGTTTCAATTTCTCTACCCACGGGTGTGAAGCAGTGAAGATAAATAAAGAATCGTTTCAATTTCTCTTCCCACGGGTGTGAAGCAGTGAAGATAAATAAAGAATCGTTTCAATTTCTCTACCCACGGGTGTGAAGCAGTGAAGATAAATAAAGAATCGTTTCAATTTCTCTTCCCACGTGTGTGAAGCAGTGAAGATAAATAAAGAATCCCTCCTATTCCTCTCTGCCAGTAACCCCCAACGCAGCCACTGACACCAGCAGTGTTGGTCTCTGTGCTCATAATCCAATAAGCTGCAAAGGCGAAGGAAAGGAATGCCGACTGCAGGAGAACAAATTACATCAACGGCCACTCACGCTAGTTTATGTGATAATGAAGCATTTTATCAGAATTACAGTCGCTCAAAAGTAAGGAGTTTTGATTCATAGAGGATAATGGAATGGAAGTTTGAGAATGCCCTCTCATCCCTTACATAAAAAATGGGGCGTTTTATTCTCACGTGTCTCTTTGAATACATGAATTTATACATTTTTGTGCGCAATATTTCCTATGCTATTTCAGTGGAAATCTCATTGAACACATAAAATTTGTGGAGAATTTTGTTCACTCAGTAATCTTACCTAATCATACCATTAGTGTGTTTATTTATTTGTTTGGTGTCCGCTTCTTAAGGAATGACGGCCTGTCATTTTTGACGGGCCGTGTACACTAGCAGCTAATAAAACTCAGGGATGGTTTGTGAATACTAAAGAGCCCTGCAAGTTTTGAGACATAAATGTGGGCTGTCTGGTGGCACAGTCAGTGAGCATCTTAATAAATTATTCGGCTAGTCTGTCGTCGTGAAAGTGAGGTAATGAGTGCTCCCATCAAATTAATATTCCACACGTGTGTGACTAGGAATTTAATTGAAGGACTGAGAAGCGACAATGTTATGAGAACTGAATAAGTACTTAAACACTTCATTTACAGTTCCAAGGAAAAAACAGAAAATGCTAAGATACAAGAAATGAAAAAAGTTCGGAATGAAGCACATGCTATGATAAAAAAAATTTAAACAAATCAGATTATTGTGCTGCAGAACAACTTATCGGTTCTATTGTATTATTCAAGATGTCCGATGTATTAAAGGTGTTCGAAGTGTTCAAAGCATTTTATTGAAGATGTTCGAGGAGCTCCAGATGTATTATTCTAAGGGCTTAAGGGGTGTTATTTTAGGTGTTCACAGAAAAGAGAACTTTGGTTTAAACACATGTGATCAAATTCCCAAATTAATGTTTCTGTTTGCGCATGTAGGGAATAATGTTTTCCTAGTGTACATTTTTTCTCCAGGTTTCCAAAGTTTTCATGAAATCATCGAGTGTCATAGCTGTGAATTAAGATGTGTAAAACGGGGCTGTGCTTGAACGTACAACAATGAAATTTCATACACATCAACGATGTTGGTTGATGAAAAAATTAATATTTCAGTTTTTCATTCATTATGAAAATAACGGCAACCCTTATAAGCTCTTCAAAACTTGATGGTTCAGACACACCAGAAAATATCTACTCTTCATCATTCTCTCCGGGCAACGCTGAGTTTGGAATCGCTCGTCGTTTGATTGATGTGGCAATTTCTTGTCCTCGTTGTCTTCAACTAGTTAACTTCGAATGTCATTGCTTCCCACAGTTCATTCAGTTCTGTCGAAGGACTTGGGTCGTCTTTGTTCTTGATGCATCCCCAGAGGAAGATACTGCAGTGTTCAATTCACGCTTTGGCAGTTCCTTCAATGATCGATTTTGCCCAACTTCGGCTCTCACCCTCAGGGGTAATTTGGTTCATTTATTCAATGAATTAGCACTACAAGCATTTATTCACCTCAAAAAACTGTGAGGGCTTGAACGTTACCATCGGCATGAATAATGCTAAAAGTGTTTGTGTTCCCCCTTTCCATTTTTAGGGAGACACTTTATACACCATAGTCCATGAAAGTTGAAAGTTTCTCTCTCTCATGAGCTAGAAGCATATCTTAAATGCAAATAAATGCCGCAGTACTTATACTGAAAAGGGGCGCCGATCAAACTATGGTTGCATATATTCCGCAAAGAATGACATTCTAAAGTCGAAGAGTGTTTGCTAAGAAAACATCGGAAGACAATTTAAACATTTTCAAATACACATACTTTCAAACACACGGATAAAATATGCAAAGAAACCTGCGTCGGTAAACTAAATATCAAGAAAAAGCTTGGATGGATAGAACCGAGAGAAAACGGGAGGTGAAGAACAACGTTAGGATCTAAATTAAGAGTGAAAGGACCCAATATGGCAGCAGGTTGGAGGCCTGGGTGATGGAACAGAGCAAGCTGATATTATTGCAGGTCATCCCGCGACTACCTCGCACCTCGCACCTCCAAAGCTCGACAGCAACGACATCACGTGGGGTAAGCAAGCGTCTGCGCTCTAATTGCATCCCAGATGCATGCAGAGGAAGCACTCGGCTGGTGCTGTGTACCGATTTCAATGCATCTTGTTTGTTTAGGATGTCCGTCGTGTAGTGATCAGTGCAGTGAAAAGCTCGAGGGTTTCTGAGAATTTCAATGCATCTGGTTTGTGTAGTATGTCAGTCGTTTTAAAGTGTTTTAAAAGGAAAAGATGTTTTTTATTAAATTTATCGGGTCAAGTGTAAAGCTATATCTCAAATGTTTTTTAAATGTAATTTTATCTGCTATGTTGAGAGAGAATGAATAAGCTAAAGCACAAGTGAGCTGAGGTCAAAAATTCAACAAAGTTTGGAGTTGAATGCTCTGAGCAAGTCACATCAGCAAGCATGTAATCCAACGTTTTTGAATCACGTAAAAAATGCATCATAGCTTCTTGGACGAATTCCTGCTGGCGTTTCTGAGTTACCCATCCAATATAAACAACAGAAATAACGAAAATCATGCATTCTTAAATATATGAAATACACATAATTATTATAATTACATATACTTAAAATAAAAATTCCTTCTTAAATACGTTATTTTATAAGTATCTATGTTTTCAATAACTTCTCTTGTAATCAATTCTTTGTTTTCGAAATACGAAATACCGATCAACGCCCCAGCACAACAGTCCAAAGATCATTCCATGAAGTTCTAATATGACATTCATTGTCTCTTTCAAAAATTTCTGTCATTATAATTATACTATGAAATGTTCACATGTTCGTCCTGTGATAATTTAGTCGAAATTCAGGCACTTCATTCAGAGGTAACGATATTGATCACCATATATAATTTAAATTTAAGAAAACTTCTAGAGGTTATGATAATTTTCATACAATGAAACTCGTCAGAAAACCACGAATCAAAAATTTTTCGTGCCTCGTTGCAAAACCTTCCAAGAAGGACAATGCGAAGAACATTTAAAATGCTTCCATTTTATGAAGCTCAGTCACTTTGAATTACCTCAAGACTAGTGCACACGGCCCGTCCAAAATGACGGGATTCGATGATGTTAGATAAAGCCCATTTATCATGTAACCAGGTTGGATAAATATTAAAATTATTAAAACAATAATTATTTTGATTAAGATATTCTTATACGTACTTGTGCACTGGTGAAACTCTTTTTGCAAAAATGGTCATTAACACAAATGGACGGTCTCTTCCTATCAAATGAAAACTTTTATTATTCCCCTAATCTAAATCCTTAACACGTCAACAGCCAAGTAAGCCACCGGTGGTTCACGGAGGGAATTTTCATTATGCTACTGACCGACTAGTAGTCACAAACTCAATTTTTATAAATACTTAATCAAAGTTAAATAAAGGCAAGATCTAGTTCATGTTTGCTATTTTCTAAATTGCTTATTGCAATTGATTTTAAATTTGAGTTGAATATTGAACCATACTTTAACCTACGGCGGTTAACGTGTTAAAAGCACAATAGAAATACGAACCAACCAACCAAACGATGCAAGAATCTGTGTATTGTATTATTAAGTAGTGGTTACTGAACATACAACAACGAACAGCTTCATCGATTGATGCGGTGAATTAAGTCTACGGCATTTGCATCGAATATTTAACTATCTTTTTGCAATGTCCTACAATTGCAATTGGAACATATATCTTATTTTTTGGAATAAAAACTTCTGAATGAATTATCAGTATTTTACCTAAGCTCACAGTAATTCTTTGAATGCAAGTACAGTAAACAGGCTTGATACAGCATTTTTTTCCTGAGATCTATGACTGATTCATTTCACTAAATTTGAAAGTTAGGCATTTACAATAACTCCATTCCCGAATTCGTAACCGTCAACGGCATTTCCAAAATCTCAATCGTTTAAAAAATGAAAATCTTAGTACACCACTACGCGCGTAGAAGTGCTTTGCTATCTACCCCGAACATGACGTGACCATTGGCAAGGCCTCACGGTACTTTGAGAGCAATTCCCGTCAGAGCAGGACTAGGGAAGATCCACTCAGCCTCCTCAGCTCATTAGCTCCGTGGGCTCTGCGCCATAAGCTCTTGTAACATATTAATGTACGGGTGCTGCTCATCGCAAATTTGGTAGGAAATCCTTAAAATTGCCACAGGCCTGTTTGAAAACACCGATTCATGACTAAATTTGTCCATGATGGACGATGAAGACGGAGGTTGGGATTTTTTTTCAGCTATCGATATTTAGAGAGAAGTCTTTCATTTTGCTCCAAAGAATCGTATTTAGATGTTCTTCCAGCACCGTCTATTTAATCTTCGTATTTTTAAAAATAATTGGAAACGTTTCAATGATAGATGTTAAAAACAAGGGTTATCATGTTTGATGAGCAGTCGATATTAACGATAAGGTTTTTGGCACTATTCCATAGATTTTACTTTTCATGTTGTTCGTGAAGCACCAATTTTCTCTTAATATAAAACGATTTTGATAAAGAAGTGACAAGAAATTACTTAGAGTAGGAAGCCGTCCAGAGAAGTAAACACTGGCAAACTAATGCTGTTGTTGTTCACTAAATTCATGAGTGAAATTTGAGTTCTTGAATGCATGTGTCTCGAAGCAACCGAGACTAAAAGTAATCCCATTTAACGATGACTGTGAATAGGAAACAACGATTCTTAGAAAACTGTCTTGATTGTCTGGTGTATACATGATGTCCTAGTGTACACAATGCCCTAGTATACACGATGCTTTAGTATATACGATGCCCTAGTGTACACAATGCCCTAGTATACACGATGCTCTAGTATACACGATGCTCTAGTGTACACGATGCCCTAGTGTACACGCTGCTCTAGTATACACGATGCTCTAGTATACACGATGCTCTAGTGTACACGATGCTCTAGTATACACGATGCTCTAGTATATACGATGCCCTAGTGTACACAATGCCCTTGTATACACGATGCTCTAGTATACACGATGCTCTAGTGTACACGATGCTATAGTTTACACGATGCTCTAGTATATACGATGCCCTAGTGTACACAATGCCCTAGTATACACGATGCTCTAGTATACACGATGCTCTAGTGTACACGATGCCCTAGTATACACGATGCTCTAGTGTACACGATGCTCTAGTTTACACGATGCCCTAGTATATACGATGACCTAGTGTACACGATGCTCTAGTATACACGATGCTCTAGTGTACACGATGCTCTAGTTTACACGATGCTCTAGTGTACACGATGCTCTAGTATACACGATGCTCTAGTATATACGATGCCCTAGTGTACACAATGCCCTAGTGTACACGATGCTCTAGTGTACACGATGCTCTAGTATATACGATGCCCTAGTATACACGATGCTCTAGTGTACACGATGCTCTAGTTTACACGATGCTCTAGTGTACACGATGCTCTAGTGTACACGATGCTCTAGTGTACACGATGCCCTAGTGTACACGATGCTCTAGTATACACGATGCCCTAGTGTACACGATGCTCAAGTGTACACTATGCTCTAGAATAAACGATGAATGTACAATGACTGGTTTGGCCAAATGTGAGCACTCTATTTTCCGGATCAGATGGTTTCAATTAAAAACCAGGCATTATTCTACTAAAAACGTTAATAACAAAAACACGAAGTTTAGAAAAATAATAATTATGACGGATGAAAAAATTGTTCGACAGTCTTTCGAAAATGACATCATTTTTGCTCTTCATGAGGTAGCAACACTAGATTAAAAACTCGATTTACTAACCCAAACAAATGAGAGACATCATCCAATCAAGGACGGGTCTTCACATGAAAAAAAGCCACCCTTACTCTCTTTTCCATTCATTCATTGACAAAAAATCTGTATTTTTCTCCAGTTATCGAGAATTTTTGTTCTGAATGTTACCATTCAACAAAATTAAGTAAAGATTCATTATTCAAAGACTAATCTCACGAAAAACATCTTATCTCTCTCTATCCGAGCAATCACTCACATCATCTGTTCAGCACCGCCTCCAAATTTTATAAAACAGTTCATGCGATCGTCCATCACTGAAGATGATGTCATCAGAAAAACAAGCCCTTAAAGTGAGTTTCTTGCCTCATCTAAGATTAATTATTCAACTTTGACTAAGGAGGCTGCCAAAGCGTCCATTTTCTGGCAGAATATCATTCAAAACACTTTTCCATCGCTTGGCGTTACCACCACAAAAGAGTCTCGTGCCTTCCACTCTGTTCAGGTTTTCATAAAATTGGCATAAAAGGTGCGCTGTAACGAGGACTTAGACTTCGTCTTGTCCTTCCTGGCTGAGAGAGTTTGTCCACTTTTATTGGTGCATCCTGCACATGGAGAGCTCGTGCTGCGATTATGTTGCGGGCACGTCGCTCATCCTGTACAGGCTAACCGAACTGAACGACCGAACACGACGGTCCTTCTTACGGTCCTTTAAAGGAGAAGGTCGACTTCTTCGGTCCATTTGGTAGAGGCATCATGAGAGTCTGTTGTGTACTTTTGCGGAAGCGAATGGAACTTTGAATGAATGATGTGAATGAAAGCAATTCAAACTTTCACTTTCACAATGCGAAAGTAAATGTATTTTTATGAGGTTGTGACAAATATGACATTCCCTGAGTACTCTTTTACTTAATTTCTCGTTAAGTTTACGTGAAAAAAGGGATTCGAAGATTTTCTAGAATTCTTTTGTCTCATCATCCTTCTGGTGCTCTATTATTTTAGAAATTCGTGAAAACCTAAAAAACATTGGATTTCTCGAGAAAACTTTATAACTTTGATTAATATAAATGTTTCATACATGCAATATGCCAACTTTTTTCATTTTTCCGAAACTAACGTTACTACTTGTTGATAGACGCAAAGAAAGAATCATAAAGGAGCTGAAAAAATGTGAGAAAATAAATGAAAAATCGGCAAGAAACGCACGTAGGAGATTCTACGACAAGGTCTGATTGAAAAAACGGCAAATTTAAAATGGAATAACACAAACTTTAGTCAAAATTTAGCTGCAGCTTCATCTTCGTTACCTATTGACTCTACGCACGCCAGAAAAACAAAGAGAACTTATTCCCTTGAAGTTTGAATGACAAAAGACTTCACAAGCACGGAAGATTTGCCAACTTATTTCTTACGCGGTCTCAGCCTATCATGATGATCCAGGTTTAGAAGCGTCCGCTGCGCGAGCTTAAAGTGCTGTGCCAACACCGCCCCAAACTTTGCTCGAGTGGCCTTTCAAAAAGCTTAGTGTCGACGCCACCCAAACAAGAGAGCCCAATTAGGTCGAGCTTAGACACTTTGGTGCTGCCTTTCAATAAGCCACTCCAGTTCCACACACCAGCAACGACCTCTCGTCCGAACTCCAAAATTTGTAATTCGTAATGCGAGAATTTCCGGTGCAATTTTGCTTTGATATTTATCCACGCTTGTTCAATCAACACTCTTCACTTTTCCTTCTACAAATAAAATATCAAACAACAGCTGCGATCTGTTTCCTGTTATATGAACAAGTAAAAACTTTCAATGAAAATCCGGGAAAAATATGCCTCACAATTGAAAAATCCCAAATGAATTAAAGTTTAAATTCGTTCACTCTTGCAATTGAAACTTTTAAGCACAAACTGAATAGAAATGAAACTCGCAAAAGAAACTGCCCATTACAGCATACAGCAAATCTATAGAAAGCAAATGACCGGAAACACAGCGCTAAATTTAGTAGAAATGAATGCAACAGACACAAGAATTCCTATAAAAAAATTATGTTACCTATTGTGTTAATCATCAATTTGTCAAGATGCTGGGTTCTGATGCCAAGACTAAAATCATTGTCTTTCTTCACCGTTATCTCAAAATCATATTTTTACCCCGCCATTAACAATCTCGCGCATTATGAATTCTTCAAAAAATTAAATTTTTCATTAAATCTGGAGTACGAAAAGTCAAGGCGTACGCATCCAAGTCATGAAATTTTACCCTACAACTTCAGAGAATTAAATGAAAGTGAACAAAATATCTGAAGGATCAAGATGGATGGGAACCAAAAGCTCTGGAAAGAGAATACACAGGGCTCTTGTTGTAGAGTCTACGTATTCAAACGTCAAACTGTGCTACAAAGTTCACGAAGAACTGATGACAGTATGCCTTCCGTGCGTTCATATGGCTTACCTTAAATGAGTTTAGTCTTCATTCTTCCCTAAGAATCCATTAATGAAAGTATGTCCTGAAAATTTGAACAAACCATAACGCGATCCTGTATTCTTGAAACTTGGTTAGAGAGCATGTCAATAAGGTAAATGCGTGGCAACTATCATGGATAATCCATTTGAGTCTTCCAAATTTTTAACCCTTATGACTTTTTGGTAGAACAGGAACTCGAAGTATAGCAAGTCACTATTGTTCAAATAAGTGCATTCCATAAGAATAATTGCAAAGCTTTGAAGCGTTTCTGAATGGCGGGTCGGCGCTACTCAATGTTGCATTTTATTGAAATTCAGTGCAACTTTCAATGAAATTACAAAGTGTATCGACAGGTTTTCATCGAATCCTTATTATTATGCCCAGTTGTCAAATGATTTGAAGCTGTTCAAGAATTTACTGGATTCAAGCACACGAAGAAAGGAATTTTTCTCAAAAGATTAGTTGAAGATTAGATTAGATATTAGTTGACTGAGTTGCAAGAGACGCAGGTAAAGGAAAATGCAATTTACAATCAACTATTCAATCAGGTTACCTATGACGAACGGCGAAACAGGAAGTAGGTACCACCACTTTTCGCTTTTAGAAAATAATTATAGTTCAAACGAATGCAAATTACACAATATCTCCTGGTAAGTTTCACTAATTTTGAGCTGGCGCTAGTTTTGCAGTAAATATTTTTGTTCGTAAATGACAGATCACAGTAAGTCAAAAAACTAATTCAATGAGCGTTAAAACTCTGAGGTGAATCATAAACAGCCGTAAAACATCGCAGTATTTAAAAAATTTGTACAATTAAAAGAAAAAATATTGAAATGCAAAAACTAAGTTGAGCTCAAATATGAGCAAATAAGAACCCGAATTTTTTGCCAGGTTAAACAAGAAATAAGCTATCCACATTTATGCTCGCACATTCTTTGCAACATTCTACGACAAATACTTACAAGCAGAAGCTTGAATAGGTTAAAAACTATCAGCGTGCGCCAGACGCAGCATGCCGTCAGTGTGAAGTCGTTTGAACATAAAAGCATAATTTCGTACACAACATTCAGGTAGTTATTATGCTCAAAATCACCGAACAAGTAAGAATTACACGCAATTCCATGAATGCCTATAATTTTTACTCTGATATCAAGTCATCAGGACAATGAAGCCTTACTTAGCACAATCCAAAAGAATAAACCTCATCATTTAACGATTAAATGCGAAGTCATTAAAGGCTCTAGGGATGGAAGAGGAAAGACACTGAAAATGAACAATACAGATTCCTCATTCTGGATAAATCAAGGCTAACAACAACATCACGACATACATATTATGCACAAAAAACTGTGGTGGGGGCAAGAGTGACATCGACGCCGAGCACATCTCACGCACAAGTAAGCATCATTTCTGGCTTCGACACTTTCACTTCAGGATCGGAAAACGGACCAACACACGACGCTGTGCCTACTGGAGTCAAGTTTGATGCTCGAAACACTGTCAGGATCACGGAAATATATCATGAAAGGCAGGAAAGAGGCGGACACTACAACCGGTCACCACGCAATCGCAGGGCAGAGAATCTACTAAAGCAGCCGTGCTCGAGTGACGGCATGGCGCGAAAACGGAGAGAGAGCGTTGCAC
>JACJUY010000391.1:197914-214253 GCA_014220935.1 Platorchestia sp. MABIK
GCCTGGGGGTGCACGCAGGCTGTGGATCGGGAGAGGAGGGTCCATCCCACGGGGTGAGGGACGATTTTTGACTGGGGGATTTTTGATAAAGTGTAACCGTCAGCCAACCACGAGGTTGAATTAGCCGGAAGCTGAGTGATGTTTGAGCGGTGTACGCCGACAATTTGAGAACCGTACACGATAGTGAAATAAGCAACGGATGGCCGATCGTGGGGGATGCAAATAAGTGAAGGTGAAAAAACAAGTAGAAACTAGTTTGGTTATTCCACGGAGGGAATAGAGGGAATCATTCGCTGGAACAACAATGCCGTAAAGGAGCGATTCGTTAAAGCAATAATACCACAAGGGAGCAATTTGTTGGAGCCATAATACCATAAAGGATTTCGAGGTTTAATTTTCGTGTTAAGATAATTCTCATTCACTGATCTACGATAAAACTAAATGTATGTGATGATCATTTTAAATTATCGTGTAAATAATGGTGAATAATGACCGAGTGAACAGGTGCAAGCATGTTGATAAACAATAAAATCAGTTGGGTATTTAATCAACGGTAAATAGAGAAACTGAAGAGCCGAACAGGAAAAAAAAAGTTTAGTAAGTGAAGCATGATGAACGCAAAAAAAACTAACTCTCTTACTTCTATATTATTTTTACACAAACATACACATCTAAAAACAGCTACTCTGATTCTTCAATGTGCTACTCACGTCTCTGTAGCATGTTGAGCGCTGTCTTGTGCGGTCGTATCTCATGGCCATCCAGCAGCCTCTTTTTACTACATCACGTGTCTCTCACCATGTTTCAAATTCTCGATTCGCTAAAAAACATTTTCACTCGATAAATAACAATTTACACGTTGTAATAAAAGTCTTAACTGAATTTTAAATCATTAAACACCCATCAATTAGAACAATTCCTTGTTCATCTTTAAAACAAACTGACAGCTCAACGAGCTTGCTTACTTTTTCGTTGTCGGCAGACAACTGTCGCGATCAAGATGAAGGTCCGTAAACAAGAGCGCAGAACCACTAACTCGAACAAAAACACAAAAACAGCTTTCAGATATTCTCTAGAGCCTGATATGGCAGGAGAGTAAAAATTTTTTATATTATATTCCCTCGTAGAATGCGATGGGATCTCTCTAAATCTTTTGCTGCAGTGAGACGCAAACGGCGTTTTTTACTTTTTTCTTTCTTTTGACTGGAAAGTACGAAAGCTAATTCCAAGCACTCTCAATGCATTAACAGAAAGAGAGGAGAGAAGTGATAAAGTTTAAGGGGGGAAATGGAACATGAGAGGGAGAATCAGTGAACGAATATTCAATCTTGATAGAGAAGAAGGCAAGAATTCCACTCGGAGAGTTGGAGAAAGCGAAAGTTTCCCCGATAAAACGTAGTGAGCAATGGGATAAAAAAAACAAGTGAACCAAGATGATATCAGATACATGCTCAGAACGACTTCAATAGGCCTATCCAAGAACTGCGAAGGCAACTTCCTCCGCTGAAAAATTGCCAGCGCGAAGAGAACCCAAGAAAAAAGAACTCCAATTTTCCTGAGGTTTTTCTCACACAGAGAAAATATGATGTAGTCGCAATTGTGTTAGAAATTGTGAGACTGGTCTCGTCCATCAATCCGTCATCCATGGAAAGTTAATTCATGTAAACTGAAATCGATCTCCATCAAAATGAATGAAAAATGTAATCAAACGGCATTCAAAGTCAGTTTGCGTAGAGACATCCACGTTCGACATTTAGAAAAATGATAAAAATACACGTATAGAAAGACGCAGCATTTCAGGTAAACTCCCCACAACAATTATTTTCTCATATAAGAGAACAAAAAGTGAAAAAGTATATCAACGCTGGGCATAACAGGTAAAAAAGGGTACACAAGGAAAATGACTATCACAAACGCGTTTTCACTCCGTGTATCCCACATTTTACCGCGATATACGTTCATCTCTTCATAAGTTGTCGTAGAAGATCCGGATCTTTTTTGAACCATTGCTAAAATTGTCATTTGTTAGATACTAAGTATATTCTTACGTCTTACTGGCAAAAATATTGTACGTGCTTGTGATTAATAAATCTTTCAATATTTTGAGACACAGTTCAATTTTATTAAGAGGCATTTGGTAAGTTAATCAACAACACAAGGATTAACGTGTGATGGATAGAACATGAGCCTGCAGAAATTAGAATTGAGATCCCTAAAAAATTTCTACAAAAGCCGACTACGGAATTGCAGGCAGAATCTGTGACAATGAAAAACTATGCTCTGCAGCAGAATTTTCGAATGACCTCCGTCGTCGTATCGTATGGAAAAGCAGGTTCTTGTAAGTCAACTTACCTCCGTGCTACTGTACGTAGAGGAGCCAAGACCACCCGGAAGAACTTGAGTAGGCGACTACGCTGCTCCGACACCAGTAAATTGCTTGAAAATCTGACGTTAATTCAATGTGTCAAACAAGATCAAATCAATGGCATGAACCTGAGATGCCTTCTTTTGTCTTTTCGTATACTGTGTGTTCCTAGTTCTGGCTCTACTCAGCTATATATAACTTACAAATTCAGAAGAAAATTACCCCTTCAAAAATTGTTCTCACAATGTTAATGAATTCCTAGCTATGGCTTCTCTATGATTATAACGCCCACAAAACACAGTATGAAATTAACGGAGAAATCCACACCTGAGCTAAGTTTATTGAACATTAGTTGAAACCCGTAGGCTAGCGCTCGTATTTTAAAGCCTAATGACAATTCAGTACATCGGCGAAAATATTTTATGGAGGAACGGAAAAAAACACTTGGCAAATGAGCGAGGTGTATAAAGATGCTTCTGTTGGACGCAGCTAGAAAAATCGCAGAAACTTTCTCACTCAAGACAATCTCCATGGCAACCGGATCCTAGTACTTGCATACGACGTTCGGTAAGTTCGAACAAGACGTTCTCAAGCCTGATGAGATCATCATGGCCCAGTGTGAATGCGTGCGTGAGCTCTACCACGTTATGATATTTGTGCTGCCCTTAACTTAAGATAGGGAATGCTTCTTTTCTCCCTCTTCTACTTAGAAGGTCTCTTGTAGAATATTTTGCTACTCTTCCTCCTGATTAGATGTGTATTTGCTTCTTGAAAAGCTGCTTAGTTTATTGAAAATTCAAATTACATCCATGTGGGCTGCTGTTTAGTAATTTGTTTAAGGTTGAGCTATCATAAAATCGATTCTTAGTTTTTCTTGGGTATAATGTTCAACCGTACGCAAATAATATACCTTTTTTCAAACCTATTCCTGAAATGAACTTTCTAACACATTGGTATTACAATTTAAAAAAATTTCGGAAAGAGCACTTACTTTAGGAAAAATCATTTTGTCCCAAATTAGGAAAAATTTTCAGATGCTGAGAGTACTCGCAGTTCCCTTTCATTATCGCTAAGGTTTGTAGGTCACTTATTAGCCACCTAAACTGGTGTGCTTTATCCTCCATTTCCATCTACTCAATTTTTTCCCATGTAAAAATGATAGCCTAATATTACAATGTTTGAGAGGTTAAGGCAACTCTCAGAGCATCCAGTACTTTGAGGTGGACGAGCATCAGAACCAGAATTTCAAAACAGAGTCAACCATCTAAATTGGAACGACAGCTGTACTAACAGGGTCCGCGTCAACAACAAATCAATTAACTCGACAATTACCCTCGCCGCTCACTGCAGAAGAGGCATCGCTGATTGCTACGATTCAAGAACAATTTGGCGTTGCACGCAGTTGATAAACCGAACCACAATTGGTGATAGCTCAGCGTTGATCACACCATCCCAGTTTATAATAATGCACAGTTTTTGCTTTCTTGGTTGATTGGTGGGTTGGTCCGTCTCTCCGTGACGCTCTTAAGGATGCTTAATGGCCCTATTTGATATATGAGTTTCACCAGAGCACATGTACAAGAGCATTTTAATCGCGTGTACTATTAGGATGGATATATTTGTTTCTCACACACATCTGAAAGATTTATTTAGGAAAAATATCGAATCCAGTCATTTTAAACGGGCCATGTACAAAATTTGTAGTACATCGCAAAGCTGGGACGACTCTGAGTGCGCCGGGGGAAGTTACGAATGTGATCTCTAATCCAAACTTAGCATTTGAACAAATGAAATAACAGCGTATTGAATTTGGAGTGGGAACCCCATCACACCTACTTTGAAAGTCGTCTTGTGAAAGGTAATCATCTTCAATTTATAAAGGAAAACCTGACTGTGGGCAGACTCCTAAATGGAAGTTATCAAAGGTAATACATATGAGAGGTATGAATAGGAGACTCAAGCTCAGACAAAAAAGACGGCGTGCAACAAGTGGGTTGTCATTCTGGATGATTGCTATTGCTGTCTTCGAATAGCCCCTTAATTTCATAGAAATTGTAGCCTTCAACACCGCTCTCAATTCCTCATGATGGAGGCCTCGAAAATTGCAGCAATTAAAATTGATCCCAGTGAGGTCCCTGACACCTACTCAAACCAATAAGAACACTATGTGTAAAATGAACAAGAAATAACTAAATGATGTACGAGCATGAGGATGTAAATTTACTAGAAGTTCGTGTCGTTTTCCCCATTGCAGTGAGACTTGCGCAACAGTTGAACGAAAAACTGAAAACTTAGAGCAGTCAGGATTGCCCTTACTAATTCTACGTTAAGCAGTTAGGATTGCCCTTGCTAATTCTACGTTGAGTAGCGGGAATTACCATTACTAACTTTTCGTTGAGTCGCTAGGATTACTTTTACTAATGTTATGTTGAGTATTGCTCTTACTGATTTACGTTGAACATGGTCTTTTCTAAATTTACATTGAACATATCCCTTACTGATTCGACGTTGAGCTGTCAGGATTGTCCTTACTAATTTGGCATTGAGCAGCCAGCCCTGCCAGCGCATTTGGGTTCACCAAAGTTGATCGGAATTTCGTCTCACCTTTCTTTCGGGCGAAGTTGGTTCGTTAATCTGACAGTAATCCAAAGAAACTTTTCGTCTCACAGATAAGCTGAAGGACAATTCTCTGTGGCGTATCCTGCAAGGGAATTCTGCTGGTTCATACCACGTGCAGTGAGAAACAAAAGTTTTCAAGAGATTTTGAGTTCATTAGACGGTTAGTACTCCATCATATACGATACTGAGTCAGATTGAAGTAATCAATTGTTAAACCAGGAAAGAAAAATGTAACTACACATTTTCCACGTACGCAAATTCACTACAATAGAAATGTGTACGGTAAATGACTTTAGAATTCAACCAATGCAGTGAAATTATTTTAGAACAAAAACTATTTCCTCTTTAAAATACTACTGAATGCAACAAATCATGTAATTTTCTACAGCCTACAAGAAAAGAATCGATGCGTTTAGATGAATTATTACTTTTATCACGCACCGGACAAGTTTTCGTGGTGCACACATCCGCATGCTTGAAGCAACTTTTGTTTTATTTTACATTTTTAGCTTAACCATTGAGGACTGAAATTTGAGTTTCGTCCATGCTAGTCTACTTATATTTCAATAAACGTAAAACCTCCTGTGCTAATCCTTTCATCTCCTTCCCTTCTTGTGCATACTTGTAACTCTGTAGGCATCCAATCCGTTTCGGAAAGAATGTTGCCTTTCGGAATTCCACTCAAGAATTTCACTTGATTGTATTGGATGATTCTCTATTATACAATATATGCTGGCTATCGGAAATTAATTCAATCGTTTATTAGGTAAATTGTATTATTAAACTTACATGGTGACATTCATTCCTTTAAAGCAAGGGACATCATCTTCATCAAGCGGGACAGCATCAGAATATTCGCAATCAGTTCCCTCGTCGTTGTTTTTTCCATCCGACTGCGGTTTTTGTTCCCCACTTTAATACAATTACACAATATTGTCATTTCTTTTGCTCTTGATTTACTACAACCACCGTCTCAAAGAGGATCTTGAATAACTTTTTCCGAGGTAAGCAATTTAAATAACCCACAAGCGATACAGCAGTAGATTGTTTCTCAAGTCTGCTACAACGGACACATTTGAGTACAGCTACTTGTGGGCCCGAATAAGTTCAGTGACGTCTAGGGCATCCTAACATGAACGCTATTCTAAGGTGTACAATTACTGTACATTTAACCTACAATTTATTCATTTGAAATGATTTTATTCTCGACATGAAGTTCCAGCTTGGTAACTGAACTAATTTTTATAACCTAAATCGATTTTTTCAAAGCAATTTTACTTTTTGCCGGGAGCGAAGGATCATGTTCCGATGTCATAGTTTTCTGCTGCGCTTGAATGAATCACTGCCTAGTTTTAATTAAGTATGAAGGTCAATTTTTTTGTGATAGACGGAGCTAGTTAAGTAATGCCATTTCATTGATAATTCAGAATAAGGCTAAACTTATTATTTTTATCATCGATAGCATTCAAATGTACCAAACATTACCACTCTTTAGATGGGTCAGTGGATTTGACATTATAAAGAAAATTTTGCGAATAATAAATGTTGGTAATAAAACTAATATGAACAAAGCTCATAGCACCAAGCAAAACGAGCAACAAATCAATGATACTCTCGGTCACAGCTATTGTTGACGACAGATCTGACGCAATAACGGCTCCTGTTATAGCCCCTCTGTAGCAATAATGCTTGCGCAATATTGCCCTTTCATACTGAATCCCGACACTCAAAAGCTCTTGTTTGATTGCACCGAGTTCAAGAGTTCTCTAGGAGGGTCAGAAATGAGTAGCGTGCTCCAAATTAGAGCAGCGACTGCCTTCTTGTGATAAGATATTGATAAATAATTATAAAAAACTCATGAACCGAACAACGATGTTTTTACCGTAAATGTATGAAGTATCAGCACACCACACACCGCGTGCTGGGCTGTGCAGCACACCACACACCGCGTGCTGGGCTGTGCAGCACACCACACACCGCGTGCTGGGCTGTGCAGCACACCACACACCGCGTGCTGGTCTGCGCAGCACACCACACACCGCGTGCTGGGCTGTGCAGCACACCACACACCGCGTGCTGGGCTGTGCAGCACACTACACACCGCGTGCTGGGCTGTGCAGCACAATACACACCGCGTGCTGGGCTGTGCAGCACACCACACACCGCGTGCTGGTCTGTGCAGCACACCACACATCGCGTGCTGGGCTGTGCAGCACACCACACACCGCGTGCTGGGCTGTGCAGCACATCACACACCGCGTGCTGGGCTGTGCAGCACACCACACACCACGTGCTGGTCTGTGCAGCACACCACACATCGCGTGCTGGGCTGTGCAGCACACCACACACCGCGTGCTGGGCTGTGCAGCACACCACACACCGCGTGCTGGGCTGTGCAGCACACCACGCAGCACACTGCACAATCAGCTGCAACTTCACATTACACACACACACTCAAAATTACGAAAGTTTTGAAACAGGTTTTTTAGGCTAACGAACATGTTATTGCACTTCGTAGTGCATTACGCAATTAAGTGAACAATTCGCCCTGGCGTCCGGTCAAATCGAAGCTCTAAACTTGATGCACATCACACGAAGCAAAGAAGAAGTTCGTACGTAGCACGCAGCTCCTCTCGGCAGCAGCGGCATTTAAAGCAGGGCCTTCGCTCCGAGCTCCGCACTCGGGTTAAAGGGATACAAGCTTTACGGACCTGCTGCTATGTGGGGGCAGCATGTGGCTCCTATGTGGGGGCAGCATGTGGCTGCTGGTGTTGTGTGCCACTATATGGGGGCAGCATGTGGCTGCTGGTGTTGTGTGCCACTATATGAGGCAGCATGTAGCTGCTGGTGTTGTGTGCCACTATGTGGGGGCAGCTTGTAGCTGCTGGTGTTGTTTGCCAGTATGTGGGGGCAGCATGTGGCTGCTGGTGTTGTGTGCCACTATACGGGGGCAGCATGTGGCTGCTGGTGTTGTGTGCCACTATATGGGGGCAGCATGTGGCTGCTGGTGTTGTGTGCCACTATATGGGGGCAGCATGTGGCTGCTGGTGTTGTGTTCCACTATATGGGGGCAGCATGTGGCTGCTGGTGTTGTGTGCCGCTATATGGGGGCAGTATATGCACGCAATATCGTAGCACGTTGGTCTCGGTACGCTGCAGTGGACGCATCTAACACCAAAACTTCAATTTCGCTGACCTACACCACAAACTCCAGCTCTCTCACAGGTGTGAAAACGCTTAAAAGTGTCATTTCATGCAGCCGAAATGAACAGCGCTCTAAATAATGAAATTATACCATGTGAGAAGTAAATTCGAATGAATTTATAAAAGCTCTATTCCTAGTTATTGGGAGTACATGCATTTCTTCCAAAATTTCTATCGATGCTTGAATAAATCTGTTTTTCATTCATTTAGCGTAGTTCCTTTGGTCTAGAGGATGACGCAATCTAAATTAAATGGATCTTTACATTTCCAAGCAAGCTATCAATACATCGAATAGAAATTTGTTAACAGTCAACCCACGTTGGAGAATCGGAAAAAGTACCGTTACCTTCTGTATTTCCCTACCTGAAAAGAAAATTAACGGCGGGTAAAGAGAATTGTTCAACATGCGCTTTAAGTCAATTGCTCTGGGATATTAAAACGGCTGCTCACTCGGGAACACCAAAGTATCGTTGGGGCTAAATAAATCTGTTCGTGGAGGTCTGGAATTCCAATCACAGTACGATCAATCTGAGTGCTAGGTGTAGAAGACTAAGTGCATGGGTAAAATTACGGCGTTTCATAGAAATCCGGACGAAAAAACACCAACGTCGGGAGTATAAAGGTCGCTCAAGGATAGAGTACTGAACGAGCAACTCTTGGAATTTCGCCGTGAAAATTTGGTACACGCTGTCAAGCTAAAAGTGAGAGCGAGGTGCTCATTTTTGTTCGCTGGAAAACATGGTCGTTGATTCATAAATTCCGATGAAAAAATTTTGTTGAACGAAAACGGTGAAATTCAGTTGCAATCCAACGAATTTTACATAAAAGTTTGATTTGAAAAAATTCTAAATCGAACATAAAGTAGCTAAAAAACCTTGAAAATCTAACTTCGCCAGCTGCACGACTACAGCTGCGTATAATTCAATTCCAAGGTTATTGCTGGGGCGGCTGCAGCGAATATGTTAATAACAACAATAACATTACGGAGTGAATTTGAACCGGCATTCGCAACAAGCATCTGATCTTGTGCTCCAGACAGATTTGTTCAGGCAGGTTTATTGTGTACATTTCCGGTATGCAAGTTTTAGAAAATGTCAAAATAGCCCGGTTCATAATTATAATCAGTGAATTATAAGTATTGTGAAATGCTTAGCATTAGTAACTGAGCTAGTTAGACGATTGTCCGGCTAGTATTGATCACCATCAATATAGATGTAGTGTATGCACACATTCTCACGTTCTCGCAGGCACCTAAACGTTGAGAAATGCCCTGTAATTAGAGCAGTAATTGCAGCCGAACACAACGAGACCCAGGGAGGTGATGAGAACATACCTCAGCCACCAAGTCTTATGGTAACTACGTGCCTTAAGAATGATGCTGAATGAAAATGATATGCTGCAGGAATGATGTCATATGAGAGCAATTTACTTTTACAGCAATATTAAATGATTATAACATACCTAAGAAATGATGTCGAGCCTTTCAACGTTTTCAGTAATTATTTCATAGTTTTCCAATTAGGGAAACAAGTGAAGAATGTAAAATGGCCGCTTTAAATGTTTATAATCGTAAAGCTACAACAACAAGAAAGAACAGCATCCCAAACAGCATGATCAATTTTCAATCCAATGCTCCTTTGAAAAAAATACTGTTTTGGGAGACTGCCTGTATGAATACTGAGTATTTATACAGATTGAGTAGATTATGTGTTAATTTATGAGTGAGTTAACTGTTTTTAGGGTAAAATATACGACGCATTACGTCAAGTCCTCGATGTCTCATTTGCAAGCCGGCTGGTGTGCGCGCTGGCGTCGTACCGGCGAGGTGAACAAAAATGTCAGAGTACCTGTTTTGTTAAAGGGTGCTGCAGTGTTGATTATCGTGGTTCACCTTTTGTGTGGTGTGTGCCCCATGACTTGTTTATAGCAAAGGTCAACTGTAGTCCTACGGTGAAGATGAGTACTGATCTGACAATCGTCTAACTAAGCTCTATGTTAAGTTCTATAAAGTGTTTACAATTTATGGTAAATGTGAAGCGATTGGTAGTAATCGATTTTCCACTTTTCGGTGCCTAAACCTTGTTAATTAGATCTTATTGAACAATTTTTTCCATGCACTTTCTTTCGCAAATAATTATTTAACGAGTTATAGTGGTAGGTTTAGTTTTGTCTTCGATGACGACTGCGCTCGATTAGACAGCTACTCGTCTATTTTTGAATTTTTGTTGCTTGAATCACGGTAATAACTTCAAAATAAACTACTTTTCTTCTAAACACTTTTTGCGGCAAATGAGTATTTTACGAGTTAGAGCGGTAGGTTTCATTTTTTGCGCGATTGAGCTGTTAAAGTACGTTTAAGTACTTTATAATTTATTATTTGCCGGCCCCGCGGAGCCTGAACCCACTTTTAGGATCTTTTGATTAATAACACAATAGAAATTATCACCAAAAAGAAACGAGTTATAGCAGTATGTTAACTTTCGTCTTAGATAGCGGAACGCGCTCGATCATTCGCACGCGTTGGAAGAGAGCGTCCATTGCAGTGTTGCCATACGACGCACTAGATGAATTGCTTTCCGCTTCAAACACTGGAGTTGCGGTAACTAATTTAGGTCAATATTGGGTTTAATGCACTCACGGAAATTAAGAATTCTGTTCCCAAGAATCGCTAAAAGAATACATTTAAGAACGCTTTACATAAATGATATTCTGCTCGCCGATGCGTAATTTTCGAATTATTCAACTTTGAAGTTAATGGAACGTCGAAAATAAATGTGAAGGAACGGACACGTAAATATGTTGGGTCAATATCGGGTTTAATGCGATCACAGAAAATTAAAATTCTGTCCCCAAGAATCACTAAAGGGACATAATTAAAAACGTTTTTCATGAATGACATTGTGCTCGCTGATGCGTTATTTGCGACTTATTCAACTTTGAACGGCGCTCCTGAAATGCAGCGGCGTTATAGGAAGGGCGCTCATGAAATGCCTTTGCAGCGTGACGCAAGTGGGCGGAGACGCAAAAAAGTGACGCAAGAGGGCGAAAAAGTGACGTAAGAGGGCGGTGCATAAGAATCATTATAATATATTATCATACTTTTGGTATATGTGAAGCGTTTGCTAATAATCGAATATCGAATTTTGAGTGCCGAAACATAGGTAATTATATCAAAATAAACAAGTCTTCTTTCATGCACTTTTCGTCGCAAATGACTATTTTACGATTTATAGCGGTAAATTAGTTACCGCAACTCCAGTCTTCGAAGCGGAAAGTAATTCATCGAGTGCGTCGTATGGCAACACTGCAGTGGACGCTTCCTTCCAACGCGCTTGAATGATCGAACCCGTTCCCGCCATCTAAAACCTACCGCTCTAACTCGTAAAATACTCGTTTGTCGCAAAAAGTGTATAGAAGAAAAATAGTTTATTTTGATATTATTACCGTGATTCAAGGAACAAAAATTCAAAAATAAATGAGTGGCTGCTTAATCGAGCGCATTCGTCATCATAGACAAAACTAAACCTACCGCTATACCTCGTTAAGTACTCATTTGCGACGGAAAGTGCATAGAAGAAAACTTGTTTCTTTTGATATAATTAACTATGTTTCGGGACCGAAAATTCAAAATTCAATTATTAGCAAACGCTTTACATTTACCATGCTTTTTTTCATTATTTACCAGCTCCGCAAAGCCACTTTTAGGATGTTTTAGTTAATAACACAAGATAAGTTATCACCCAAAGATATTGGCGGGAAAGGCAAAAATGTTACCGGAACTCGATTTTGCTACGCGCTTGACATCAGTTTGAAAATGGCAGCGGCCGTAGAAGGTGTGTGCGGCGGTTGTTCTCCCAGCCTGTTTGAGTGTATAAAATGTTATTTTGATGACGATTCTGCTAGCTTGCAGGTGTTTGTTGCGCACGGTGTTGTTCATGCCAGTGAAGAATGTAATCTAATGAACTGCCCTGAATGTGACCACAAATTATCATATTGGAACAGACGGAAGACACTATACTGTTCCCATAATGGAATGTAAGGTCGCCGCCATTTTGAAACTGGAATCAAGTGATTCACTATTGAAGTGCCGCTAATTTCTATTGTGTTACTAACTTAAATTTCCTAAAAGTGTCTCTGCGGGGTCGGCAAATAATGAATTTTATTGTATATGGCAAAAATGACTATTTTTGGACTATAATTAACTACCTTTCTTCCGCTCCGAGCACTTGCGTCATTGTTGGAACACCCTCTTTTTTTGCGCGGGAAACCAATTTCACGAGTGCCGTTCATATAACTTTAAAGTTGAATAACTCGCAAATAACGCATCAGCGAGCAGAATGTCATTCACGAAAAACGTTTTTAAATATGATATTCTATCGATTCTTTGAAATGGAATTTTAATTTTCTGTGATCGCATTAAGCCCGATATTGACCATATGTTGTAATACGGTATTGACGTAACGATGAGTGAGGTTAGGGTAGGTTATGTTAGGTTAGTTAAATAAACTTGACTAAAATAACATAAATAAACCTAAAATAGCTCACCTTAACTTCATTAAGCAAACCGAGGCTGTTATTTTCTCGGCAAGAAGTGGGTGCCTCCCGCCAGAAAAGTGGGCGTGACCCAACAATGCTGCGACTAAGCAGCCGACCATGTATTGTTATTCCTATCTGAACGTAGTTATTGTTAAATCTCGAAAGTAACGCATAAACGCGCAGAATGTCATTCGTATAAAACGTTATTAAATGTGTGGTAAATGTTAGGGAGAGGACAATAATCGATTTCCCACTTTTTGCTGCTTCAACTTGGTTAACGAGATCAAAATAAACAATTTTTCTTCTATGCACTTTCGAAGGCAAATGAGTATTCAACGAGTTATAGCGATTAATTAGTTACCGCAACTCCACATAGTGTTTTAAAGCGGGAAGTACTTCATCGAGTGCGTCGGACGGCAACACTACAATGGACTCACCCTTCCGACGCGCTCGAATGATCGAGCGCTTTCCCGCTATCTAAGACGAAAGTCAACACACCGCTATAACTCGTTATTTTCGGGTGATATTTTCAATTGTGTTGTTAACTAAAAGATCCTAGAAGTGAGTTCAGGCTCCGCAAGCTCCTCGGGGTCGGCAAATAATAAATTACGAAGTACCCAAACGTACTCTCAACAGCTCAATCGCGCAACAACTAAGCCTACCGCTCTAACACGTAAAATACTCATTTGCCGCAAAAAGTGTATAGATGATAAGTAGTTTATTTCAATGTTATTACCGTGATTCAAGCAACAAAAATTCGAAAATCGATTAGTAGCTGGTTATTCGAACGCATTTGTCATCAAAGCCGAAAATTAACATATCGCTATAACTCGTTAAATACTCATTTGCCCCTGAAAGTGCATAGAAAAAAGTTGTTTATTTAGATCTAATTAACTATATTTGGGCATCAAAAATTGAAAAATCGATTATTGTCCTCCCCTTCACGAATAACAAATGTGTTCTTTTAGTGATTCTTTGGAACGGAATTCTTAATTTCCGTGAGCGCATTAAACCCGATATTGACCCTAATTCAGCGATATAACTCATAAAAAATTCATTTCCGACGGAAAGTGCATAGATGAAAACTTGTTTATTTTGGTTTAATTAACTACGTTTAGGCACTGAAAAGTGGAAAATCGATTATTACCAAACGCTACACATTTACCTAATTTACTTACCTATTTCGGTCAATATCGGGTTTGGTGCGCTCACGGAAATTAAGCATTCTGTTCCAAAGAATCACTAAAGGAACGCATCTAAAATCGATTTACATGATTGACGTTCTGCTCGCTGATGCCTCTCCGTCAGGGGGATACAACTATTGTATCTATGGGAATTAGCGCTCCCAAGGGGAAATGTGAGGGTCCGAGCTGAGAGTTAGGTAGGCTTCTTTGTTGAAATAAAATGTTTTTATGTTTTAAGGATCATTTTTTTCTGCTTACTGCTGTCCTATTTTTCAGCGCCTCCTACTATCTTCTTTAACTTTAATCTTATTTCATGAAATTCTTTCTCAACTTAATATTTTTATGCCTTTTTTTTTTTATAGATTCCGCGTTCCCTAAGCTTCATACTAAAAAGTGCCTTCGTCCTTCCTCTCTTTGAATCGCTTGTGTTATGGTTTTATGCCCTTTTTATAATAGATTCCGCGTTCCCTAAACTTCATACTAAATGGTGCCTTCCTCGTTCCTCTTTGAATCGCTTGTGTTGTGGATGGGGAGGCTTAAAAGAACGAATAATCTAATCTGCGAAGGGGATCTTGTGGGAACACATCTTGTGCACAGATTCCGCGTTCCATCAACTCCATCCAGGATGAAAGTACCTTCATCACGCAAACAAACTAGGTAAACTTCATGTCAGTCGTCACAACCCTCAGCTGCCGGCAATGAAGAATGGGAAAATTGAAGGTTGAGATATTCAGTGGAATTACTGGAACTGATTCATGTATTAAAATTCGATGTATGATGTTGGGTTCATACATAACGATGAGTATAAAAACGTGATTTATTAACGCACAGAAATTCTCCCAATCGAACAATATTGCTACACCACGTACACTTGATCCTGGAAATAATTCCAAATCTGATCTTCAACAAATAGTTATTTTTCTCAAATCGGTTTAAGCCTTGTATCTATTACGGCATTGTAGTTTTTCTCTGTGTAAATCTTTCTGCACCTTTTTTCTGTTCCATCACTAGAGGCTTAAATTCCTCTACATAACTTGTATTTGAATTTCTGTTAAAAGGCTAAGTTTCGTGACGCCATGTGTACGCGTGTATGGGAATAGTAAATACTAGGTGCGCTAGTTAATAATGCATAGTTTTATCTCAAAAAATTCATTGTACATACTTCATAGTGAGAAAGATGAGAAATGTTCTGTTCAAACTCTGCGTCATCTCCTGCAATTCAAGTTGTTGTGTAATTCGATCCACATATTTCAGCCATATGCAGAGAAACGCAAAATAAAACGATTTTCAAGAAAGATAAAAATCTCAAAACTCCTTCGTTTTCGAGAAACGATGTCATGAAAAAAAATTTAGATTCCCGGAGGAACAGCCTAAAGCATGCGCCGACAGCCTGCCTAAGAAGTTAGATTTCACTCGTTAGCTGCATGGTAAGCCTATTCCTACGAGATTCTAAAATTATTTCAGTTCAGCATTTCTCGGAAACGGAGTTTTGAGTATTTTGTCACTCGGGAAAATCGTTATATTTTGCGTTTTCTGAATATGATTACAGTATGTGCATCGAATTACACAACACCCACAAATTATAGTTTATAAATTATAAATTATAGACCATTATAGTTCCCATAATGGTCCCACAAATTTTCAATGCCCTGCTAGAAATATCGTTCACATTTTGAGATGTTCCAGTCAGTAAGGTATTTTTTGATGTCTTTGCAAGTATTGAAGTGTTGCAAGGAAAGGGTATGAAGCGTCGATGAAATCAAATGGTAGTTAAGTCTGTCGAGTACGGCTGGTGAAGGAAGAGTTCCCAGTCATGTTAAGCAAAGTCAGACGACTTTTGCTGCGTGAGATGAGCCGGTGTCCTGAACCAAAGTCCCTTTTTGATTTTCCATCCATTTTGCGTCACTGAGCCCAATGAGAATAGTTTTCGATTGATACACGGTTCAAATTTATCAGTTGTAGACAGTAGTGCGCCATCACACCTAGTTTCAGAAGCTCATAGTACACATTCTCATCGACCCGAGTAAATGTACAGTCAGGAGGAATTCAGTCATGCCATCGAAATGGATGGTTGCCTTGAGCCGACTTATAACTTTTACGTTTTGGGTTCTCGAGGTAGATCTACATTTCATATCGAGTCACTATGCGATGCAAGAACGATTTTTCGATCTTAGCGAGAATACAAAACTTCGCCCACTCAGTAGCCGCACATGCTCTTTGTTTTGAAGTGGAATGTTAACCAAAACACAAAATCAAGCTATCACAATAACACTTCACTGCCGTGGCAGGAGATACCGTAGTGTCTTGTTGGCATTTGGTTTGTTGTGGGCGTAGGGTTTGTTGTGGGCGTAGGGTTTGTTGTGGGCGTAGGGTTTGTTGTGGGCGTAGGGTTTGTTGTGGGCGTAGGGTTTGTTGTGGGCGTAGGGTTTGT
>JACJUY010000391.1:216250-246554 GCA_014220935.1 Platorchestia sp. MABIK
GCTCTCTGTATTCGCGTCAGATAATAACGAAAACCTATTTCTTGTAGGTACTGTGCAGTATTCAGAGATCGAGGGAGCACTAATTTCAGAAGTGAAGTTAATTATGCTCAAAGAAAGCACTAATTTCAGAAGTGAAATTAATTATGCCCAAAGAGAGCACTAATTTCAGAAGTGAAGTTAATTATTTCAAAACTTTGTTTTGGGATTGCAGGAGATAACAGTTAAGTTACAAGTACTACACGTACAATTATTTCAGTTAAAATGATTAGTTCATTAGTAAACTATTGTAGTTATAAACAACTAAGTATAATAAGTTTGCTCGGAAAAAGTTTGCTCGGAACAAAGTTTGCTCGTTTGAAGACGGAAATGAACGAGTTTTATTTCTGCTTGAAAATATTCCCGTTTTATGTTCTTAAGGTAATCATGAGGGCTCATAACCTCACAAATAAAGTTCCATTATTGTGTTTTGTAAGCCTAGAAACATAAAATTACGACTCTCATGGACGACGTCTTGGCATTCAGAGCTTCTGTTGAAGCAAATGAAAATGATATTGCAAGCTTTGCAAAAAAAAAAAATATCAGGTTGACTACGAAATATGCCAAAAACGCCAAAGTAATGATATGCTCTGAAATGTAACACCGTTTTAACGAGTTATTTTATCTATTTATTGATTATTTATGATGTAAAATATAAAATTCCAATTGTTCAAAAAACAGTGAATGAGATATCTACAATTATCTAGCTCTGATTTCAATGATATGCTTTGATTATTTCTCATCAATAAACATTAAAATATTCTCACTGATCATTGAACAAAGACATAAACCTAAACCAAAAATTTCTCATTTCACGAGTTCTTAAAATATTTCTGCCCAGATTACATTTTTTTTACGTTAGATCAGGGGTTCTCAAAGTGGGGTCCGCGGAGCCCCAGAGGTCTGTGGCACTTTGACAGGCGGTGAGCATAACTTATCGAATTTAACAGTGGATGCAGTTAAGGTATTTCCTTACAGCTTTCCATGACTGTTGATGTTATAAGACAGTGCGTGCAATGTGTGTATGCGTATATTCCTGAGGGGAACACATGTGAGGGGGTCCTCAGCTTATGTTTGGGTAATGAAAGTGGTCCTTGGTTGAAAAAAGTTTGAGAACCCCTGCGTTAGATCCTTCAGCTTTGCTCAGCGTAATATTGAAAATTGAGTTAGTCAGACGCAAAAAATCCATCGTCAGAAAAAAACTTTGCTGGACTAACTTCACGTTCAGTCGACTTGACTATGTTAACAGAGCTTTAAAAACGTGCTCATAAGACACTAGAAATTAAAGGTGCGAAAAGTTAAATAAAAGATACGAGCAGCCTTGTTTGCAAAGCTATGTTTAAGTCATTCAAAGCGAACTACTACTACAATGAGAGCAAACTTCGCTCAAACATTCAAACGTTTGAAGACACCGCCTGTTGGACGCACGCGGACAAGACCAAAATCCGTCATTTTTGTTAGACTGACGTTCTCATGCGTAGTCTAACCATCACCACCCAGGCTGTTCTAGCTACTGAATTATTATAACATAAATGATAGTTATGATTATAATGGCGATATTAAGAGTGATCATTCCTATTTTGATGATGATAATAATAGTGATCATTCATATTTTGATGATGATATTAATAGTGATACATTTAATGGTAATATTATAGTAATTACTATTATTACGGGTGCACACGGCCCGTCAATAATGTATAATAATTTTCGACAACTCACATGGCACACGTTCCTATTTCCCACCAATACACGTGATATTCATTCCACTTCGAATCTGATGGATTCTTATACCGGAAATTATTGTGGAGTTGATGAAGCTTGTATCACAGATACGCTCATCGCACACTGCACGCTGGTGGGTGTGACACACGGACAGATGGACGGACAAACGAGCGGACGGACAGACGAACGGGCAGACGGGCGGACAGACGTACAGACGAACGGACAGACGGACGGATGGACAGACGGACGGACGGACAGACGGACGGACGGACGCGGCTCTTATTATTGTACAGATTCATTACAAAACATTATATCCCTTCGCTTTCATCCAGACATTTTGCTCACTTTAATTTCCTGCTGACAGTAGTCAACAACTACAAAATTAACTCTTTTTCAGTTATAAAAATAAGCTCTCTAAGGCAGTGCTTTCGTCAATTGTGTACAAATACTAGTGTACACAGTCCGTCAAAAAAGACTTAATTTAATATTTTCTTTAAAAATCAAATTTCAGATGTGAATGACAAACAAATATATCTGTAGCGGCGACTATATTTCACCCGCGTTCGGTCTTCTTAAACCGCGCGCATGAAAAGAGAAGACAGACGGTTTTCGAACCGTACATTTCACTTGCTGTGAGCAGGGATGGAACCCTCTCTAGCTAGGCTCCCTCATTCCTGTAATGAATAGTTTATGTGATCTAAGCCCTTAGTTTGTTCAAAGATTTAATTGTGTTTTTTCTTTGCAGTGCCATATTCTAAAACCCTGGAGAACTAGCTGATTATAAATTTGATAGGATCTCTATTTCTAGCAAGTGAGTACACTCCGGTGTTCCCGGTAACCCTGTGCCTTCCGATTGTTTCATGCCTTTCACTGGTCTTGCTAGCGAATCGTGCCCGCTCTAGAATTTCGTCTCTCTCTCTCTCTCTCCCTATGTTATTAATAGAGTCTCGCTCGCAATGCTTCATTTATGGTGTTCCCGCAGGCTGGATGTCCTCCTTGCTCCAGCGGAGCCACGCTTCAGCTGCTTTGTACAGGGTGGCGCATAAGTAACGCACCCTTTTAAAAAATTAATAATAAATAAACTATGAAAGGTATAACGATAGAGTTAATTGCAAACGATAGAGGAACTCTTAAAGTTTATTTACATGTCGTATCCTGTCTACAGATACCCAGTGAATTTTGCGGTAATAAATCTTTAAATATTTACCTTCTAAAGGGTGCGTTACATATGCGCCACTCTGTACTCACTGCTGCAGTTAGATTTTCTACTGCTGTGTCTCTACCTGGTCACTTGCTGAACTTCGCCTCGTCTGCCTTTGCAGTCGCTAATTCTCTGCATTTATCCTGCCTGATTCTAGAAGTCTTTTCTTTGCCTAAATAATTATTTTTGGATGAGTTTATTTTTTTTCAGTTGTCAGTGAATTAAGTGTTTACATGTGTCTCATTACCTGAGGATTTTGTTCAGTTGGGAGAAAAGGTTGCGCAATCCCACTATTAAAATTCCTGGGGATCTTTCCCAACCTTGGCCCCGACGATCTACTGTGAGGAATAATGGCACTCAGTGTAGGAACCTTTAGGCGAAGAGTTAATTGTTAAGAAATTTAAGCAGAAATCAGTGAGAGGAAAGTGTCCATGGCGAGAAAAATAGTAAGTATAGTAAGAGATTCAAATGCTTTAGAAATAAGGTAAATGAGTACGGTTCGTTACCAGGTCGCTTGCGCAACCTAGAAGCTAGATGACCCGCACTCTTTTCAGTTGATAGTTAAGGTCACCGCAGTAACTTTAGTTAAAGGCCAACTGGCCAAGTTAATTGCCAAGGACATTTAGAAAATATAAGCAGAAAGTAAGCAACGTAAATTAAGGAAAGAAATCATTCACGCAAACAAAAAATAATTAAAGAGATAATAGACATAGGAAGAATTAAGGAAAATGAATTGCCCCAGTTCCAGCCAAGTGCAGCCTCCACCATCAACGTCCCGTCTCCAGCGGTGGAGAACGCAGCTTACGCCACGACGCAACACGACGCTCCACTGAACACCATCCAGACGACAGACGAAGGCTTCGAATCAGCCCTCACCAAGCTGAACCACTGACACTTTAAACTTAAACTGGCTGCATTTAAAAACCAGGGTAGACAACCTTTCACGGTAAGTAAGTTAATAGTTTTAAATACTCTCAAGAGTTCAAAGGTATGCTAGAATGTTCTAAATAATTCTGCCACAACCTCCTGCCACAACGACCCACCTCAGCTTCGACACGACCGGAACCACGGTAGAGGAAACAAGGTAGGTTCAAACCAGTCTTTTTTTCGTCGCCTGTGTGGGTGTGCTGACGTCACGACAACGAACCAATAGCAGCGCTCAAATTGCATCTGTAAGCACTGCTACCCCTAAATCTTGCTCCACTATTGGCCTAACGACACGGGGGTTTAGTGACGTCATAAAGTTTGTTTGAAATAAAGCCTTTCTATTGGCTAGCCAAACAAGAGGAGGTGTATTTTCTCCCATAGAAATGACCCTACCTTGTTTCCTCTACCGTGACCGGAACAGACAAAGCCACAGAGACTCACGAAACAACGCTCTCGACAGAGGTATACAAGACGTACAACTTTGAGGAATAATTTCCGATAATACATCGTAATAGTGCTCGCGATTGAAACATTCTTGTACTTGTGCACTTGTGAAACTCGTATCACAAATACGGTCAATAAGCACCCTTATTAGCGTCACAGAGAGACGGAAGAAGAGGACGCCAAACAAACATTACAAACACACCCCGGGAATTATTGGATAAGAAGATGGTGGCGCCCTTTGCCAAGGTAGAGGAATCAAGGTAGGGTCATTTCTATGGGGGAAAATACACCTCCTCTTGTTCGGCCAGCCAATAGAACGACTTTATTTCAAACAAACTTTATGACGTCACTAAAACGCAATGTCGTTAAGCCAATATCAGAGCCAGATTTGGAGGTAGCAGTGCTACCAGATGCAATATGAGCGCTGCTATTGGTTCGTTGCCGTGACGTCAGCAAATCACACCGTCAACGGAAAAAAGACTGGTTTGAACCTACCTTGTTTCCTCTACCATGCCCTTTGCGCGTCTGGGCACATTGGGTCCTCGGAGATGATCATTCGTGTTCGTGTGGCAGAGCGTACTGGGAGGAGCTTCCGTACGAATATTCCCCATTGCATCTTCTTAGCATTCCGCTGTGCCCTCTCATGCTGAGAAATGCGACCGGCCTCCTCGTTTAGATGACTTCCAGATAATTGCAGCTTCCTCAAATCACACTGACCTCTGCATTTTAGAATCCATTTTCATTGTCGAAGCCCTCTCCAATGAAATGAGATAATAAGAGATTATTTTTTTAGCATCCCTTTTCATTGTCAAAGTAAAACCGGTTTTGAATGAAACTCAATCCTGCATCCCTGCACAATTGCGCAATCAGTATCGTATTAGATTTGCTCCTTTATAACATCAATTGTACTATAAATGTTCCTTTATGGCTTCAGATGCTGAATATGATCCCCAACGTTCATTTATGATCCCCAACGATCCCCAACGGTCGAAACGTTCATTTTAATTTCAATCGTTTTAATCTTATTGTATTTTATGACACAATAATGGATTATGTATCTTATAAAAAAGCACCATCCTTGCCATTTTATTTATTATGATATTTCTCGAAATCACCTTAACGCATTAGTTGGTTTCGCTACAATAGTATGAACATACAAAAACATTCTCGTATAAATGGATAACGAGATTTGAAGCCCCTTGTAAGTCCGGGGTACTATTAGAGCTTGCAATATCACATTAGGGCAGTATAGTTACAGTTGGATTTAAACTAACAATCACCACATGTAGAGTAGAAATGACCACAGGTAGAAATCCCCACTGTATGTAAATCCTTTTGTGAGCTATGTCATTTTCAGTAAACAACATGTGTCGAAGCTCTCACTATTGATGTCACTTAGAGTTGGCGTCATATTCAGATGTGTTATCTGGTGCCAGCACGCTTTGAGCTCGGCATTTTGTTTAACCACCATTTATCCTTTGCGTTCATTTTTGACGTTGATGGGTTCCAACTCCAAGTGAGTTTCTTCGAGACACACGCTAACCCTTACTTATCAAGAGATGGTGTTAGAATCACAATATGAATAAGGATATACGTAGGTTGAATAGAGAATAACACGAGATTGAATAACACGAAGATTTGATGAGAAGTGCGCTTTAAGAGCGGCTCAAAAGAACGAAAACGAGGCGTTTAAAACGTGAAAGCCTGTTGTGCCATTTAAAAGCTTTGAGTTTTAATCGTTTGCTAATTCATTGTTCTACTTGGCAGAATTTTACGAAGAAGTGATGTTTAACGGCATTTGAAGGTACAATTCTCTGAAACACTTACATGAATCTCTTCTGTCACAGTGACTTTGATTTTCCATTACCTGTTCGCGACGCATTAAAAATTTACATCAATGTCTGACGTCGCTGACACAAAGGAGAACGTCAGCAGCATCGTCACATCAACTCCTGACCACCTGGGGACGAGATGATTTCACGGATGTTCGTAACTAACGCCACTTCGTCACGATGCACACGATGTTGCTGCCCAAATATTTGAGCGAGATAAATCGACACTATTTAAAAATGAGGAGAATACAACTATTGTATTCATGAGAATTACTACTGCTAAGGGGAAGAGAAAATGTAAGGTCCTAAGGTGAAAGCCAGGTAGGTCTTTTTTTATGAAATAAAATAGGTTTTTGGTTTTGTAATGGGATGTCTACCTGGACTGCCTGAAAATGGCAGTTGAGCATCAATGTGGCGTGTGTTCGCTGTCCCTAAAATTAAGGAGAAGTACTAGAAAAGATAACATGTTTATTGACAAATTTAACACCTTTGTTGCTTGTTGACGCTGAACGGATTTAGAAATATTATGGTCAAATGAAAAATTAACGAATTGAACATTTTCTTCTTTGTTGATGCTGAACTGATTTATAATTTTTATGGTGAAATGAAGAATCGAGATATTGATTATCTTTGTGGCTTGTTGACGGAGACTCGGGTTCAATTTTTAAATATCAAGTGAAAAACCATTTTGAACGCCCCTTGCACAGTTTTTTTTCGTTCAGCATTATTTACTTTGTATTCTGATCTACACTCGACAGAGGAAGGTGACAGGATGGTTTTGACTCGCAACGAGCCATGACTGACCTACGGAGGCGGTATCTTATCGATGCTGATAAGGAACGGTCACTGCTCACCGCTCTCACTCACAGCTAGAATTCTACATGTTGTGTGGTCAACTTTAACTCTTCGGATAAGCCTTCTGGTAGTTTTCTTTTCAGAGCATCTATGCTGCGGGTAGTTTTCAATGCAATGGTCGATCTGTTTACTCATTTATTGAGTCCCCAAAATTCTCAAAACCGGCAGTTTCATGATTCAGTATCCAGAAAATATGGAATATTTCTTATCGTGGCCGAGTGGTCAGGAGCGTGCGCCCTTCATGTGAAGGGTCGGCAGTTCGAACCCCGGCAGTACTGCCCGGTGATTCTCCCCGTTGGGAAAAGGGAGAACTCAGCCACAATTCCCCACTCTACCCAGGTGTCGGAAATGGGTACCGGCTTGACCGGGGGTAACAGTCACTGCGCTCTGGTGTTAGTTATAAGGTATTTGAGAAACCAATGTACAAGATGATATGCATCAGGCTTGATTGGAATAAAACATCCTTATAACGTTAGTCGGAGTAAAATTTCCTGAACATGCAAATAATATGGAAAAGCTTATTAATGAAGAATCATAGTTTCTGCGTGATTTGTTTAGAAAAACTTACATATTAGTTGGAAGCTTCAATTTCGCTTCAGCAAAAATAAATTGAACCTTATCAAAATAATTTTATTTTAAATCATACAATCCATAAAAAAATTTATTTACTTACTGAACAATCTTTCTCTCTAAATTCCATTACTGTATTTCCACACACATGTTATCATTCATTAGCAAATTGAGAAATTATTCTTCTCACATACCTTTTCAGTATCTTCGAGAAGGAGATTTTTTTTTCTGACCCTTTTCTCAACAGTCTTTTTCCTTTTTCAGTATCTACGAGAAGGAGATTTATTTTCTCGCCCTTTTTTTAACAATCTTCCATATATTCACGGTCGAGACCAGGTCGCTGGAGAAACTTCTTTGATTCCAGTTAAGGTTGTTTAGTCTCGTGTTTAGTTTCGTAGTCTCGTCTACCTGGAAGACAGGGGTTGAAGAAAATCAGGTCGTTAGGTGGGAAAGGTATGTATTTAAACGTGAACACTTTTTCCGATGAATTCTCACATGTATGAGAACATTACCAAAGCTTTACTTTCCCGTACACCTGAACTGCTTATCAGGCTCCCAACACACGGTGTTGAAACGAACGTAAGGCTGACAAACGTGTCAAAACGGACTACATAACACAAACTAGGTGTTGAAACAAACCACATAACACAAACTAGGTGTTGAAACAAACTACATAACACGGATGTGGTGCTGAAATAAACAATAAGTCTCACACTCGATACTACAATCAGACCTCAAGCTATCGTTAAGCATAAGGCCAAGAAAACAAGTCAGACTTTTGAACTTCGTCACGATCGAATCGAATTCCACAGGAGCATTTTGTAATTTCAGGGATAGTTTCCTAATGCTGAATGTAAAAGTTACACCACTTTTTAACCAATTTTCACAGCAAATAATGCGAAGTTTGTCGACGAGCTCTCTCTCTCTCTCTCTCTCTCTCGTACAAATATGATGAAGCGCCGTGCACTGTCTGCTCACAAGCTGCGATCTTTCGTTTTAAGACTCATAGACTGTAGTGAAATTTATAATATTATTTCGTTCATTTTGAAAATGATATAAAATTACACTAAATTCAAACTGGCCAGCAAATAGGTTATGTGTTTTGTACACCATATAATAAATAGCATTAGTGATAGGATGCCCTAGCAGCCGCTCAACTTACTTGGGCCCTCAATTAGTTCCACTCAAGTGTGTCCGTTGCAATAGCCTAAGAACCATAGTACTTGGTGTGTCACCTATGGTGAGCACATTGTTTAAATTGCCTTTATCTATAGAACCAATATGTACAGGTACAATACTGGTTAATATTGTAAACAATTCTGGAACTAGCGGTCTTTATCTTTAGTTTTCAAACCAACTCGAGTCGCGCCTGATTTCAAGATTAGATACCAATGTGACATGGCCCGTTTTGGATCGATGTCTACTCCATCAATTATTAATAAAAAATATTCGAAAATATGTCACACTTCTGGACTATTAAATTCTCAACAATTAATTTTGTCCTTTCAGGCTACCAATGAATTTATTTACGAGTTGTGCCATGTGCAGCTACCGATGTGCTCGGTAAAGATGTAACGGAATTTCTCCGTTTCTCTAAAACAGGCATAACATCATTAGTTCTTCATCTAAATTTCATCGCACAGAAAATCACGGCTCAAGAAAACTATTTCTTAAAGAAAAAACTAAGTCAATTAACTTACACGTTCACCGCGTTGCTGCGGCTGCTAAAGGTTGGTTTGGTTGTTAGTAGCAGGATTGGGAAATCGACTTTACAGCTTGAATACACTTTTGTCCATTCAAAGAAATATGGGAATTGCAGGATAACTCTTCACCGTGTATTGTGACTAACACGCACTGTAGGTTTTAATTTTTATTTTATTATACTTAGACAGATACAAATAGAAGTGGAACGAAGTCCAAACGAAAATCTTTATAACTGGTACGATTGAAGTTACCAGCGAGAGCTGGCTTTAATTTCGCTCGTCAATGCGAGTCTGGCCGACAGTGTTAACGCCTTGCTCCAGACGCTGGTGGACGGATAGCGAAGAGCTGGGCTAAAATCGGCGAAAATTTTCGAGAAGCGCTCTCGTGACCACGTCTCCACTAGCCAGCAATAATTTTTAAGAAGATCCCTTGGCCTTACTTTGTCTCGAGCTAAAAAGGGGGGGGGAGGGGGTTGGACAAAGGGATGTTGTCAGAGGAGAAAGAAAAATTTCAATTTTTAGCTCGTCAAATTAACGGGGAAAACACGGAGGTAACAAATGGAGGTAAATAACTGGTCAATGAAACGGATTACACTAATGATAGAGATACTAGCACCCTTACCCTAATAATTAAGGCTCCTCATTCGGTGCGAAATGCTTTGAGCCACGAGACCAAAAGGAGTTGTCATATCAAAGGGAAGGAGCCTCGGCGGTGAAGTTACAATGTAAAAGAAATTAAACGTAATAGTCGCGAAACAGAAAGTAGGTGTTAATGAAGAAGTCAGTGTAATTCAGGAACTAAATCAAAATTTATTCGTTTGTCAAAACTCACATGAGAAATTGATCCTTAGAGAGGTGTCTCCTCTTACAGCGGTACCTAATATTAAAGGCTCAGTGGAGCAATAGAACAGGAAGGGAAAATTTCGGGAGTCTTAATATTAACACAAAGTAATTAATTCTAGACTAATTACGGGACAGCCTATTTGAAGATTATAGGTCAATAGTAATACTTGCCTCTTTTGGAGGACTGATAAGGTAAGTAATACTCACTCCTTGAGGAGAACTAACAAATTTAAGCAGGTTTAAAATTGTTAGGTTTATAACACCCAAGCAAAAAAAGTGCTACGGAGAAAGAAATGCAAGTAGAGTTAGAAAGTGAAGAGAACACTAGAGGAACAGAAAAATTCGTCCTCAGGCTAAACAGCGAGCAGTGTTAGCAGCCCCGGCTGAACTCCACAACACTCGTACGTTACACGAGTTCCAACGGGTAACTTCCGCTGGCGCTGTTATCACTTGATGGCTTTCAGATGTAAAGGTAAGGATGATAATACTGAAACTAGGGACAAGATTGACGATCTCACCTCCGTCCGTGCTCCAAACCTCAAGTGTGTGGGAAAACGAGGTCTAGACGACTTTGTTACTGAGGTGAGCACACGGTATTTCTTATGGTATAATCACGGGTAATTTAAAAAATGATCGCCAAACTGATTAAATGTCATCCAATTATACCGATGCGTGAATGAGTAATTTACTGGGTGGTACACATATGGCCCCATACGCTAGGAACGCGTGAAGAGACAAGTTCAGTGTTGACAAGGCAAACACTCATAGGAACGAACTAGCTCATGCACCAAGTCTTAAACCTTAATGTGCTTAAAATTCTCAAGATTGACATTTTACAATTGTAAATTTTGCAGTTTTTCGTGATTTCGTAATTTTGTCAAGAGAAGAGTCAATCTGATAAGCTCGACTTGAGCGCCGCAGCGCAACATTTCTCGGTGACTCCAATAAACTCTTTGACGGCACCGTGCGCCACCGTTGGCCACGGAGGTGATTTTCATAACGCTGCTGACTGACCTGCAGTCACAAACTCAAGTTTCCAAAGTACTTAATCGAAACTATACGGAGATATGATTTGATAGCAATTTACAAATTTGTTCACTACAATTGACTTCGAGTTGAATATTAAACTTCAGTTTTACCCATCGCGATCAAAGAGTTAGGAGACCAGCAGGCTGGGCGATGCAAAACAAAGGCATTTCAACCTCGGGCTTCCAACCGTGTAGTGACCTGAAATGATAACGTCTTTTCTTCTAAAGAATCCCACAATTTCCCCAAACAATGATGTTTAAGAAAGTTCGGATGATGGTGAATTAGAGGGAAAATTTGCCTATGATAATGCAGAAAATAAATAAAAATCGAACAGTGATTCATTATGACCGTAAACTAGGAATGAATAATCAGGAGAAGGCACGTTGGGAGACGCATTTTATCAGCCCAGGAGATAAGGAAGATAAGCTCGGCCACGTAAGCCTGTCTTGTGAACATTGAGGAACAGTTCAGCACCAGCTGCTAGCGTTGGTTTAGGGTGGTCGGTACATCGCTTTAGTAGCTTCTTTTCGTTCTATTTCACCATTACTTCATGCTAAGGAAATGAATAGGTATGAATACATGGATTTCAATTCTTCAACCTAATACAACCTAGTCTCGTGAACTGTCCAGAAAACCGTCTCCTGCAATTATAGAAGCTGTGTCGACTTCGACGTCCATCTGTGCAGTTAGAGCATATGAGCCAACTTAACACGTGAATGTTCATGCATGAAAAATAATCTACCAAGGACTCTAAATACATAATGAACTGGATTGTGTGACCCTAAAATGCAGATGCATCCTTCCATCCATCTGATAAACTGAGATCCATTTACGAAAGATGCAACGAAAGAAACAGTCGACATCTGCTTTGGTCTGCAAATTTCGTTTGGTCTAACAATCAGGAATTGTTCGCGGTTTTGCGACGTAAAACTCGTTTATTAAGCGAAATATTAGAGTTATGCGATGGCGACAATTCCAATGAACTTCAACCAATACAACTCGATGCAGCAGGCGGAATCAGCTGACGTGTCGTCCAGCAGCCGCCAATCTTCCCGCTCCTCCTCCATAGTGCAGGCATCAGATGCGCCTAAACCTGGCGTTTTGAAGGCAGACTTGCAGTACATCCCGTCCTCCGGCATGTTCGAGTCCTCAGCTGCTAAAAACAAAGCCACGAAGGATGGCAAGTCCAACAAAAACGTCGGATTTTCGTCCATGCCCGCGTCTATCAACAGACCGAAAGGCAGTGTCTTCAAACGAGCCTTGTTCAACGTGGGCTACCCGACTAAAGGTACGAAATGCAGGGTGCGGCAGTCAACCCTGAACTTTCTAAAACTGTGGAAGTCTAAAAATGCAGGATTGATTGCCACACCATGTGCATACAAGTCTAACTGTGCACACATAAGACACACATAAGATCTAGAATTTTTCAGGACGTTAATTTGCCTAATCTGTTGTGAGCATGCAATATTGTCGGCTAATTTTAGGTGTACTTAGAGCCACGGTACAAAAACGCTACAGGTTTTTGGGTCATCGATAAGCCAGTGCCGCCCAATTACATTCATCATGAATATTATGAGAGTTCTTTATTTAAGGGGTTAGAACATACATTCACCATGAATGTAATGAGAGTTCTTTATTTAAGGGGTTAGAACATACATTCACCATGAATATAATGGGAGTTCTTTATTTAAGGGGTTAGAACATACATTTACCATGAATTTAATAAGTGTTTTTTTAATGTGTTAGAACAGGAATCACACACTGCGCATCTAATTCACTGAGTTCATGCGAAGTGTCGGTGTCTGCAGGGCATGGAATTTTGTTTCTTCTCAAAGAAGTTAACGAAAAATTTTAAAGTACCGGAGCTTTTCTGTGCCGTGAAGGCGCCTTTCTGTGCCGTGAAGGCGCTTCTCTGTGCCGTGAAGGCGCTTCTCTGTGCCGTGAAGGCACCTCTCTGTGCCGTGAAGGCGCCTCTCTGTGCCGTGAAGGCGCTTCTCTGTGCCGTGAAGGCGCCTCTCTGCGCCGTGAAGGCGCCTCTCTGTGCCGTGAAGGCGCCTCTCTGTGCCGTGAAGGCGCCTCTCTGTGCCGTGATGGCGCTTCTCTGTGCCGTGATGGCGCTTCTCTGTGCCGTGAAATAATTTTCGCTCAATACCAAATGGTTATTGCGATGATAGGACGACTTCGTGATAGGTATAAAGAAGATTAAATGTAAAGAATACAAATTTGAGGCAATTCAAAATCAAAAATAAGCAAGCAATAATAAATAACGAATTCAATGAACATGTACGAGTGTACGTAAGTTTAGCTAATGACAATGAAGATTTTGAATTTAACCTCTTTTATTTCATTCCTTGTAATTATAATATGAATTCAAGTGCGATCCAACTAAAAATTTCAAATATAGATACATTGCGGTACAAACTTTATACCACAAATTGCAATGTAAAGATCAATTTAGCTATAGATTTAAAATAAAATTTTGCTGGCAAAACAAATTTGCATCAAAATTCATTCGCAAAAATATTGTGCTAAAAAAGATGATCTCTACATTACAAATCATGACACGGAATTTCGAGTTTATTTTCTACCGAGTGACAAAATGTGTTTGTTCAACACAGTTCTGCACAAGCCTGGAGAAAAAACAGTATAAATATTGTGAATAAGTTTTAGCGGCGTACAACTTTTAAGCTGTGAATAAATTTTAGCTGTGCGTAACTTTTGGGCTGTGTATAACTTTCAAACTGCGTAGAACTTTTAAACTGCGGATAACTTTTAAGCAGTGTATAAATTTAAGCTATGAATAACTTTTAAGCTGTGAATAACAGTAAAAGAGGAAACGGAAAATTCAATGATGAAATGTATCAAGAAAGCGGAAAGAAAAGACACAAAAAAATCGAAACTGAGTGTTCTACCTTTTTCCATCATGCATCAGAGTCAACAAGGGAAAATGATTACTGCTACGCGAGCAGTTCACTGATTTTATTTAATTTAAGTGCAAACGCGTAAGTTATTACTAGTAAAAGTCATGCATTGCGCTCGCAAATAAGCACAGTAAACAATAGAGTAAACACGACACAACCATGGAACAATGAGTCATGAAAATTATATCACCATTAAATACGAACACATTACAGGGTGTAAGGTAACTGGTTATGTGAAAAATTCAATACGGTTTTGCTCTCGGCACCTTATGAAATTGAATTGCAGTTTTAAGATAGAGTGTGTTTGCTTTGCACACTGACTGCTCCTTCGAGAGCTTTGCACCGCCGGCCGCATATTTCTTTCTAGCCCTCTCATTCATAAACCGCACTGTATGAACACTTATACTGGCTTCTTGCTGAACAATTTGATACAAACACTGCCGTACACCGGGCCTTCCCTGCTAACCATTTCCCTGAAAGTTCATCGTCTAAGCCTGCCGCACTCGTTATTGTAACTGAGCCTTCGACTCTCCCCTCGGTCTACAGGTGATTTCCGTAGACCTGCCATCATCTTACTACTCAATTATTGCATCCCCGCCACACTTGTCAGTCTCAAGTCTTCTACTCTGCACCCAGCAGCACCAGCTGACTCTGAAGTTAAGCTTCGTTGGTAACTTCCGTCGAAAAGCTGGCGAGTGTGTGAGTGACCGAGCCAGCGAGGAAAAAATAAACGAACGAACGCCCACCCTCCTCCCATTTTGATTATTTTGGGGCTTACATCTCATCGCTTGGCGTACGTCTACTTGCTACACACCAATATACCAAGCGCCTCTCCTAAGAATTTCGCGTTCATATACGTTGATGTCCCTTCCATCCTCGACTGTGCGCGGTCCTTCTCTCGCGAATTTTCCCAGCTCTGATTGGCTAACTTATGCGCGTTGCCCTGCATGCTGCGTGTTCTGCGTACTGGTCGGTGCCCTCCCGTGAGCCACGTTTTCTTCCGCGTACATCTCTAAATACCCTCAATTGATTTGCATATCGTTCGTTTTACATTTCTTATTATACCTCTTTATTACATTGCAATATTCAATGAATACTTCACCGTCTGTGCAAGTTCGAACTAAGAATCTATCCCCAAATCGCGAAATAATTTTTTACAATTTCCCTTGGTGCCATCGTTTGAATGTATCATCGCTTCCCAGGCATGTGTCGTGTTTACTTTATTTTTTTCTGTGTTTATTTTGTGAGCGCATTGATTTTTACTGGTAATAACTTGCGTGTTTGCACTTAAATTTAAATAAAATCAGTGGAATGTTCTCCTAGTAGAAGTCATTACCCCGTGTTGACACTGATGCATGGTGGAAAAAAGGTAGAATACTATTTGTTTTTATTTTCTACTGTCTTTTTTCCTCTTGCTGTGTACATTTCGTCGTTAAATGTTCCGTTTCTTCTTTTACTGTCCCAAGAAGATTTAAACTCCCCCAGCGTAGACGTTTAAAGAGCGTAAGCTGATGTGGAGATGTGACAGCGCTGACGTGCCCCCAGAGAGCCGGCTGATGTCAGCAGCGCAGACGGGAGACGCGGAGGAGGTGTCAGCATACCTGTCAGGAGGAGCTGACCCCAACTGGACCAACGAGCACGGCGAGACGGCGCTGACCTACGCGGCCTGGCGAGGGCACGAGTCTGTTGTGGCGACCCTGCTGCACCACCCCGCCACTCACGTCAACCGCCAGGTGCGCCTCACGTCAGGTGCCGCCATGTCAGGTGCCGCCATGTCAGGTGCCGCCATGTCAGGAACCGCCATGTCAGGAACCGCCATGTCAGGTGCCGCCACACACGGCAGGTATCGCCACACACGGCAGGTACCGCCACACACGTCAGGTACCGCCACACACGTCAGGTACCGCCACACACGGCAGGTACCGCCACACACGTCAGGTACCGCCACACACGGCAGGTACCGCCACACACGTCAACTCTCAAGACAATTTTTCCTTTATCTAAAACTAATCAAGTTACAGCTGACGAAATTTTCCTAGTCGTAATACACATTACATACTCTGAATTTTTCCATAATTCTCTTTTTAGATGTGCGTTTAACATTCAACTTTTAATCCACGCTTGCATGCCACCTTTGTTCCATTTACTTTCTCGTTTACACAACTCCAGCTTACCTGCATGTCGTGTTTACTTTCTGAACCAACATTCCAATGCGTTAACATCGTGGTACCAGATAATGTTGCCTGCACATTGCGTTAACCTTTTCAATCAACATGCCATTGCATTAACAAGTTGGGCCTGCTAGTATTCAGATGCGTTCACTGATTGTTGGAAAAGACAAAAATTTCCGTCAGGGAAGCCGTTTCTCACGTTGTGAGTTATTGACATGAAAATAAAAATGAACTGATGAACGTTAAATTAAATTAGCTTAATTAATTACTTTTGAAGCCCGTTTATCATTAGTAGCTGTGTTTTCAGTTTTTACAGAAGCTTTCTTATTTTAATACCTTAGACACTTCATCAAATCTTCACATATTTCATTTTTATTTTAATACCTTTGGCACTTCATCAAACCTTGCCTACTCGAATCTACTATGAAATGAACCTCAATTTTAACCTTAATTTCCATCTCCTAACGCAACGATATCTTATAAAGATAGATTTATCTATATTCAACTGATTTAAAACCAATTTAATATAACCTTATCTATCTTAACTGAGCCCGAACCGCTTCACATCGCAATCGGCTTGTTATGAAGCTAAAAAGCCATACGCGCAACTCGCTTGTAAAAAGTCAAATGAGTAACTCGATTATAATAAAGGGACGTATTTATAAATACGTTTCAAAATCCTTTAAAATATGTTCCCCCAAAAACGCAATTCGATTGTAATAATAGAGACGAATTAATGAAGATGTTTCAAAATGCTTTAAAATCTGTACCCCAAATGCGCAGTTCGATTGTAATAATGGGGACGAATTAATGAAGATGTTTCAAAATGCTTTAAAATCTGTTCCCCAAATGCGCAATTCGATTGTAGTAATGGGGACGAATTAATGAAGATATTTCAATATCTGCTCCAGGACAACGCAGGATGGACAGCGCTGATGTGGGCTGCGAAGGCAGGTTACGAAGGTGTGGTGCGTCTCTTCCTGGTCCACCCCGACACAGAGCCTGACCTCACCAACAAGCTCGGGGAGACTGCCCTCATGAAGGCCGCCGTGCACGGGCACTCTAGAGTGTTGAAGCTTTTGACCTCTTCATATCGCACGACGGTCGATAAGAAGCACTCGGACGGGTCCACAGCTCTACTCTGGGCTGCCGCTGGCGGGTCGTTGCAATGTGTCAGCATCTTGCTGGAAGCCAACGCTGACATCGACACCTGCGATGCTGACGGCATGGATTCCCTGATGTGGGCTGTGAGCGTTGGACACGCTGACATCGTGGAGTTCCTCATCCAAAGAGGATGTAACTTATCCAAAAGAGACAAAGTTGGTCGAACGCCTCTGTTGATGGCAGCTGAGGTAGGCCATGCGGAAGTTGCTAGCTTCCTCCTCAGCCATGACGACACGGACGTCAACTGCATCACAAAAGATCGAATTTCTGCGTTAATGAGAGCCGCTTATCGAGGACATTCGCCTCTCGTGAACATGCTCACCAAGTGCAAGGATATCGACATTAATCAGCAAGATTCACAAGGGAAAACAGCTCTCATCCACGCTGCACGGTCGGGCCAAGCTGCTTGTGTTTCAATTTTACTCCAGCATTCAGGGATTGATTGCAATAAGCAAGACAATGAAGGGTTCACTGCATGTGCCACAGCAGCAAATTACGGACATGATCAAGCACTTGACGCTCTTCTGAAGTGCTCAAATGTAAACATGAAGCTCCAAACGAAACAAGGACTGACAGCTTTGAGCTTAGCTGCTAGAGCAGGCCATAAAACAGTCGTGAAAACTTTGTTGGCTCATCCGGATATTGAGATCAATGACACCGACGGTCAAAGTATGACTGCCCTTGCATGGGCGGCGAGGCAAGGTTCAGTGTTGGTTGTCGAGCTTTTGCAACAATACCAGACCCTCGAGCCTAACAAGCCAGATGGCGATGGGTTAACAGCGTTGATGTGGGCCGCTCGGCGAAATGAACTGCTCGTGGTGCAGACTCTTCTGCGAGACCCAAGAGTGGATCCCATCGCAGAAGACAGCAGCGGGAAAACTGCTCTAGATTACGCCACGGAAAATGGATTTGTAGATGTTATTCATTTCCTGAGAAGATACCAAGACAAGTCTACACTTTCAAGTTCGAAAAACAACTTTCTTGATTTGGAAAATGGTTATCATGATAGACCCGACGACGATGAATTTCATTCACCTTCCGTCATCGCAGCTAATTTCGAGAGAAACTTGAACGATGCCAACGTTGACACCGTCAGTGACGTAGACAGATACTTAGAAAATGGTCCGTACGTAAACTGGCGCCCGAAGAGCGGCAAAACTTCGTTTGCTTGGGCAGTTGCTTGTGGTCAAACTGAAGTAGTCAAGGTTTTTCTTCTGGTACCAAACCTCAACGTGAACGAAACTGATAACGAAGGACTTACTCCTTTGATGACAGCAGCGAATAACGGTCATTACGAAGTGGTCCAGCTTCTTCTCACTCACGAAAAAACTGATATAAACAGGGACGACAGAAGAGGCAGGACAGCGTTGATGTTTGCGGCGATAAAAGGCCACTTACGGTCGTTGAGCACACTGCTTTGTTGCCCTCACATCGACGTCAACAAGAAGGACGGCAGGGGTTACACTGCCCTAGCGCATGCGGCTGATATTGGTGCCTACGAAATTACTCGGGAGCTTTTGAGGCATCCAGACACCAAAATAAACTTGAAAACAGAGGATGGAGCAACCCCTCTTCTTCTTGCAATTCGAGCAGGCAACGACGACGTCGCTGAACTTCTGCTGGAACGAAGAGAATGCGATGTGAACGCCATGGACATTAAAGGAGAATCTGCGTTGTTACTTGCCGCTGGCCACCAAGGCAGTGCTAGCGTAACCAACAAGTTACTTCAACATCCTTCGATAAAAGTAAACCTAAGGGCCCCTGCTGGTCATTCCGCTCTCCTGCTCTCAGCGAAAAACGACCACTTGGAATGCCTGCGACTCCTCCTGGATCAGCAAACCATAGACGTGAACTTACAGGATGAAAATGGAATGACAGCACTAATGTTCGCATCGGAGTTCGGCCATGAAGACATGGTCAGGGTTCTGTTCTCGCACCCTGCAACGGACCCGAACCTGCGCTGCAAAGAGAATGGCAGCACAGCCCTCATTCTCGCGGCAAGGAACAACCGCGCTAAAATAATCGAGATTCTCGCGGCCAGAAACAACGTCAACGTTAACCTCGGGGACGATTTCGGCGCGACAGCGCTCAACCACGTCGTTCGGCGGAACTCGAGGGAAGCCTTGTACGCTCTACTCGAGAGGCCTGACATAAACGTGAACATTGCGGACGCCGAAGGAAAGACACCGTTGCTAAGGGCGTGTGCCGACGGGCATTTTGACCTCGCCATGATCCTTCTCGCGCGCTCAGATGTTGATGTGAACCACCAGACTCTGGAGGGTCGGTCCGCACTGATGTACGCCGCGCAGATGCCTGATGGACTTGCTGCTCTCAGGCTCATGCTCGCCATCAAAGCGGTGGACGTGAGTGGCCAATTAAGATTTTTAAAAAATTTCTGTCGTCGTTTTAGAACAGTGTAAGTTTTGATATCCTTTGGCTACGACGCGTACTGTTTTTTCTGTCTACTACCTTTAAAAAACTTGATCATTGCACATAAGGCAACTCTGCAAAAATTTCCTGACAACTCCGCGAATAGGAAAAATGTTCAGTTGTCAATTAATAGTAGAAAATACAATAAATTTGACACTTCAGCAAAAAAAAATCGTTTGTTGCGTACCCAATGGACAGCAAAGCTTACGCTGCCAGCTGCACGGTACGACTTGAAATTTTCGAAAATTTCGCTCCTTGTACTTATATTTAATGACAAATAATTTAAACTGCTTGTTTTCTAAGAACCTAAATCAATGCTTGCATCAATTATCTCCTTCAACTCGAGTCTCTGAGTACTCTTGTGAAAATCCAACTTAGTTGCATAATTGTTAACCTCCATAATTTGATGACCATTTACAAATCCAAAAGTGGCTAACATAATTCTATTAGCAAATCCCCATTAATCATTCTTAACCTACAGATCCTTAAAATGTAATCCTCATCAACAACGTTTAATTTAATCTTCTAACTTTTAATTTAATTAACTAACCCGTTTTAATCCTTCAGAATCCACCGATCCTCATTACATAATCCCCATTAACTATCCTCAGGTGTGCACTTGTTGATAAGTACACGTGTTCTCATTAGTGCACGTGCTCTCATTAGTACACGTGCTCTCATTAGTACACGTGCTCTCATTAGTACACGTGCTCTCATTAGTACACGTGCTCTCATTAGTACACGTGCTCTCATTAGTACACGTGCTCTCATTAGTACACGTGCTCTTATAAGTACACGTGCTCTCATTAGTACACGTGCTCTTATAAGTACACGTGCTCTCATTAGTACACGTGCTCTCATTAGTACACGTGCACGCACCCTCGCAGGTAAACGCTGCAGACGAGCACGGCTCCTCAGCGCTGCTCCACGCCTGCAAGAGCGGCAACGTGGAGGCGGTGGCAGCCATCCTGGAGCGCTGCTCCATGGTACCATCACCCAGTGGCAGGTGAGTGTTGCCATCTAGGAGCGCTGCTCCATGGCACCATCACAAAACGAGGGCTCATGAGTTCTCCATAATTTAATGTTGACTGCTCCAAGTTGAATGACATTTTCCTCTTTAATTTTTTCACTTTTTATAACTAGTGCATGAGACATCGTGAAAATAAATTAATAACCATAAATATCATATTAATTACAATAATTATCATTGCTTATCAACGAATAAAATATTCTCACATGCGTCACAGATATGCTCATTAAGCACTTCATGATGCGCTGGTCAAATCTTCGGAATAACTTTCGAAATTTGCTGGTATGCAGATCTGAGATCAGTACCAAAGATACCATGTCTGTATCCGTATTCTTATAAAAGTCATGATCTTGTGTGTTCGCTTGGTTGTTGCTGTTCACGCTCTGCTTATGTTTGGTATAAACTGAGGGCAAAATTCACTGCGCTCCTCAAATCTTCAGAGGCTACCCACAAAAAATTCCATTCTTAATAGTAGTGTCCGTCGTGTATTTATTTACATATAATATGTATAATATATATATGCTGAGTAAAGGTCATTCTTACGTTGTCAGAAAATCTAAATAGTTTCAATCAACAGAAAAGATGCTTCGGAGGATCGAAAAAGAGTTTTCCCAGCAATCTGGCGATAGGAACCGATACTTTAGTTGGGGCCATATTCACAATACACTAACTTGAAGACCCCTACCCATACAATGAAATAATGATGTTTTTCTACTACTGCTTCAATATAAACACCAAAACTTACAGTTCTTATCTATGAGAACTTATCTTATTATCTTATCTCGTCTTCTACGATGAAAAGACAAGAACTTATTTTAATATCTCATCTTCTGCGAGGAGAAGAAATTATACGCAGAACAAAAAGCCATCAAAATATGGGTTTAGGTCCAAGTCTGGCTATGGTGTCCATGGCAGAGTGATCACTTGTTAACGAGGGGCGGCTTCGGTGATGGTGTGGGATGTCTTAACTGAAGCAGCACGAAGTCCTTTGAATATTGTTACTGATCGAAGATCCAAAGTCAATCAAGAAAATTGGAGGAATTTCACTCTAAGAAATTCATCATTACTCTAGGCTAAGAAACATTTCAAAAATAGTCATTGGAGCAAAACATACTCAGCACTCTCTTATGAAACAAAGAAAACACAAGAGTGATCTGCAATCCAATGTTCTCTAATCCATTTCGATAGAACAATGGCCTCCTTCAGCACCAGATCTTAACACTCTCGATTATAGTATCAGACCCAACTTGAAAGATGAAATATCAGGTGCATATCACTTTAATTTTGATGCTCTCAAAGCAAAACTCATCAGAGAGAGTCAAATTCATCAAAAAGATAACGGGGAATTGTGCACTACGTGTTTCAAATGCCTCCAACCTGCTGGCTAGACAAATTGAAGGCATATTGAATCAAACGCACATATATTCAGTCGCTACTTGATCTGTTAAAAATTGGTTTCTGTTGTTTTTAGGTCTTTTTCTTGATTAAAAATAGGCGATAATACTTGTATCGCTAATAATTTTTGAACATCTTTTATTATTATGTATCTACCTACTAAGGACTTTAATACAAAATATTCTTAGACTCAACTCCATAATTTTTTGCATAGCAACCTATTTGAGAATAAATTATTTTCCTTTTTTGCTCTCTTAACTTTCGAAATTCGCTGGTATGCAGCTCTGAGGTCAGTATCAAAGAGACCAGACCTGTATTCGTATTCTTATAAAAGTACGATGATCTTGTTTGTTCGCTTGGTTCTTACTGCCCATGCTCAGTTTTTGGTATAAACTTAGGGCAAAATTCCCTGCGCTCATTTTGACGATTCGAAAGAGAAATATATCATGGGCTGAATGTATTGTGGATCCGGTCAGTTACAAATATTGAAAAGTAAGGAATATTTTCCCAAAATAAGATAAGCAGGAATCGTCGAAAAACGACGCATCCATTATAAAAGTCAATGGAGAAGAAACTAATAATAATGATGCTAAAAAACTACCAGCAACTGCACTCATATAGCAAAAATGAACGCAATTTCCCATTCTTAAAAGCGTTTTCAAAATTTTATCACTTCCCGCAGCTCTTAAGTTTCTTTTGGATGTTCCCCGCAGTTCTTCGCATCTTATCCTGAAGAATATTAATTTTTGCTGAAACTGCCTTCAAATTTTCGAAACATGTGGAAACATAAATTTCGATGAGCATCGAAACGCCTGCGATTTTGCAACATCTTGGTGAAGCAACAGGGCGCTCCCAAAAAATGTAGTCACTCTTTGACTGCCCAGTGCTCTTGTATTTGTTTGCATGTAAGTGTTTATTGAAATGAATATCAGTCTGATGTACTGAATCAAAGACAAGAGTTTTTTTAATTAATGCCCTGAAAGAAACCTTGGTTACACCTGAAACAAAAACAAAAAATGCATGAGTAATTGTCAATCAGCGGATGAGTACATTTTTTTAGACACCCTGTATTGATCGTCAGGATCGTGATTTTATTTTACCGAAATTTACACGAGCACATTTGACCATCGTGTCGCCTGAAGGAAGTCAATATGGCATGATCACATTCGACCATCGTGGCCAGAAAGAGGTCAAAATGGCTTAAGTAAGCCATGGTATTCTACTAACCCCTCTGAGAGGAGACGAAAGCCCTCTAGTCACTGTTGAACAAACAAGGTAGGGTGAAACCAGTCTTTTTTTCTTCGACCTTGTGGCAATGCTGACGTCATGGTAACGAGCCAATAACATCGCTCAAATTGTATCTGGCAACACTGCTAGCCCCAAATCTGGCGCCACTATTGTCCTAACATGTCGCAATGGTGATGTCATAAAGTTTGTTTGAAATAAAGCCGTTCTATTGGCTAGCCGAACAAGAGGAGACGTGTTTTCCTCCATAGAAATGATTCTACCTTGTTTCCTCTACCATAGATCTTCCCCCTAGGGACGTGCTGATATGAGGCCCCGACTATTGACATGGGTATTACGATACCCATATGTGTGTCAACTAAAAACTTTATATTGAGACATTCTAAAAACCAAAACCAGTAATGGTTTTTGCATCATATTCATTGGAAATAAACTATTTTTATCTTGTTTTCTTCCTCACCAGATACCACCTGCTGGAAGACGACGCGGACGACCAGGGCTACACGCCGCTCATGTGGGCCACGCTGCTCGGCTTCAACGACATCGTCCGACTGCTGCTGCAGGTGGTGTGGGGCTCCTGTCTTGTGGCCGGTGCTGGGCAGCCTGTGTGTTGGGGTGCATTCATGTCCTCTTTTGGGTCAACTTGTGTCCTCTTTTGGGTCAACTTGTGTCCTCTTTTGGGTCAACTTGTGTCCTCGTTTGGGTCAACTTGTGTCCTCGTTTGGGTCAACTTGTGTCATCGTTTGGGTCAACTTGTGTCCTCTTTTGGGGGTCAACTTGTGTCCTCTTTTGGGTCAACTTGTGTCCTCTTTTGGGTCAACTTATGTCCTCTTTTGGGTCAACTTGTGTCCTCTTTTGGGGGGTCAACTTGTGTCCTTTTTTGGGTCAACTTGGGTCCTCTTTCGGGTCAACTTGTGTCCTCGCTTGGATCAACTTAAATCTTTGTTTGAATCAAACTTAAATTTGAGTTAGGATCAACTTTATCCTCTCTTGGATGAACTTATATCCTCTCTTGGATCCACTAATATCTTCAATTTGATGAACTTATTTCCTAAATTGGATCAACTTATATCCTTTCTTGGATCAACTTATATCTTTTATTGGATCAACTTATATCCTCAATTGGATCAACTTTTATCGTCCATTGGATCAACTTATATCCTCTATTGGATCAACTTATTTCCTCTTTTGAATCAACTTATATCCTCTCTTCCATCAACTTATATCTTCATTTGTATCAACGTATATCTTCGTTTGTATCAACTTATATTTTTGTTTGGACTAACTTGAATGTTCGGATGGATCCACTTAAATCCTCTTTTGAATCAAGTTATAATTTCATTTGGATCAACGTACAATATCGAATGGATCAACATAAATTTTCGCTCAAACGCACGTGCTTTTATTGATTTTTGGGCGTGGGTTTTGTTGAGTTGGGTGCGTGTGCTCTTATTTAGACGTACGGAGTGTTTGCATTGAGTTATCATGATGTGTACGAAAGCCTCTTATTTTAACCTCACCTTACACAGACAACAATATATGCGGATAACAATATATACGGCTAACAGTATATACTGATTACAATATATACGGATTACAATATATACTGATAACATATATCCTCTATATATGTTATCTATACTGATAACATATATATACTGATAACAATATATACGGATAACAATATATACTGATTTTGATATCTACAGATCCCACTGTGGACGAATAACAATATATGATTATGAGTTATTCAGTTCGTTGCTCGTTTTCAGTTCTACATAAAAACATTGGGGCCGTATTTTTGCTATTTTTTGGTCCGTTTAATTTTAGGATCGCGTAGACGACATCGTATAACTCCAGGACGGAGAGTGGGATAACAAACGAATATTAGCGTAAAGGCAACGATAATTGGAGACAGGGCTGGAGCAAGTGAATCTTGAATAATTTACATGTGTATAAAAACGCAAGAAACTCAGACACTTGGTAATTGAGTTCAATTAACCAAAAGATTACAGCTGCTAAAAATATATTTCTCGTTTCATAATCGCGAGGTATCATTATAATCTGGCTTTAAATTTCTCATTTCATAATCGTGAGGGATCATTATAATCTGGCTTTAAATTTCTCATTTCATAATCGTGAGGGATCATTATAATCTGGCTTTAAATTTCTCATTTCATAATCGTGAGGTATCATTATAATCTGGCTTTAAATTTCTTGTAACATAATCGCGAGGTATCATTATAATCTGGCTTAAACTTTTTGCTTCCTAGTCATGAAATATTACAATCTACCTTTAAATTTCAGTGCCTCGAACCTGAAGCTCGTTTTATCCTTTTATTCTTTTCTCTAGAGCTTCCAGCCCAAACCGTAGGAATTTTTCATGAACAGATGAGAAAGCCTGATGCAACTCCGACACGTGGGAGAAAATATAAATTAATGTTCAATTGTAGCAATGCGAGGTGTCTCAAAAATATGCACTTATTCCTTGACCGAGAATTTCTCATGTAGTTTTTGCTTTTGTTTCAGGTGCATCTAAGCGTTCTTTTATGACATTTTATTTTCTCAAATTTGAGGTTATTTTCTTTGGTTTAACTGATAAGACTTGTATCTATGTCAATAAACCCTACATCAAAACAAAATAAATAAGTACTGGGTGATCGAAGAGCGAGTGCATTTTTGGTGGTATCCTGAAAATTGCTAGAAATATCAGAGCGTCTCGCTGTTATATTTTTCTACTTGCGACTTTTTTCTATATTATACATTTTGTAAGATTTATCATTCATTAAAATGAAACATGGAGAATTTATAATATTAATTGATTATTATTACCCTCGTATGTTGCACATGGAAAAGTTGTAAGGCAAACCTATTTATTTATCGAACTTACACTTCACTACGTTTTAGTTATATGGCGCAAATGACACACATACACACACACGCATACACTCGCTACCGTCACTCTTCAATGAAAAACAGCGGAAGTCTCTATCTTCGTCTCCACTACGCAATCCATCAAAACCAAATTTTTTATATCTAAACCCGAACTAATATCGAAACCTTTAGGAACGTTATTTCCTTCGCAGTACACTGCATAGCTTTCAAAAGTTGTTGAAAATTCAGCAATATAGATACTTCTGTTTCACTGCAATTCTCCCTAAATGCGTAAGCTTCGTTACGCATTACGCATTATGTACAATTGTACATCTACACTAACCATCATTCTGGATAAATATGAACATTAGTTCTGAACGTTTCTCGTTTGTCTTTCCCTTCACTAGAGAAACCTTTCATTCTCCCTCTTGAGGACGTGTACATCCTTTATTCTCCCCACTGAAAACTTGAAAATCCTTTATTCTCCCCACAGTGGGCGTATAAGCCCTTTATTCTTCCCCTCTGACGACTAATTCACTTCTTTCCCCTCATGTTTAGGTCAAAGGACTACAACCCAACACCCTCACGCCCGACGGCCTCAGCGCGCTGGGCTTGGCGTGCGAGTGTGGCCACGTGAGCGTCGTGCAGTCCCTCACGTCTCACCCCTCGGTGGACGTCAACGCCGGCAGCGATCATGGGCGAGGGGCGCCTATTGTTGCCGCCCTAGAGGTGAAATACAGTGCCTATTGTTGCCACCCTCGAGGTGAAATAAAGTGCTTAATATTGCCGCCCTCGAGGTGAAATACAGTGCCTGTTGTTGCCGCCCATTAGGCGAAAAACAGTGCCTGTTGTTGCCGCCCTTTAGGCGAAATATAGTGCCTATCGTTGCCGCTCTCGAGGTGAAATACAGTGCCTGTTGCCGAGCTAACCGACTTCAATCGTGACCAAGTCGAAAAATTGCGGGAAAACCGAAAGTCTGCCTTTCATACAACAATCCTGTACATACTTCTGCTTTAATTTCTCCTTTTGTGTTTGAGGATCAGCGTTCTCGGAGAAAAAATTGATGTCCTGAGCTGAGGGTCAGGCAGACTTTCCTTTTTTGTTGAAGTAAAAAATTGATTTACATTTTACCTTTCTTCGCTTCACTGCTGCTCTGTTTTTCAGCACCGACTACTTTCTTCTTCAACTTTTATCTTGTTTCATGAACTCCCTTCTTAATTGCTGTTTCTATGTATAGCGAATCTTGTGTGAGAACACACCTTCACCAGCACTCGCATTTCAAGAGAACATAAGTTCACTTTCTGTACTTTCTTTCAACTCCATACGAATTAGTGCCTTCCTCTCTTTGAAACACCTTTGTAGTGGTTAGGAGGGGGAGAGGCTTAACCGTTAACTACGTCGGGTTGAATTGAAGTTCAATATTCAACTCAAATTTAGCTTCAATTACAGGAAGCAATATTAAAAACAGCAAACACTCCCTGGGTCGTGCATTCCTTTACCTTCAATTCAGTATCTATGAAAATTGAATTAGTGACTGCAGGTCGGTCAGCAGCATTATGAGAATCCCTCGAGTGACCACCGGTGGGTCCCTTTACAGGAAACGTGTTAAACTAACAAAATTTAACATAATTTGTTAAACCATCTTATAATGGAACATAAATCACGTTGGCAGCGGTACCAACACGAGTGCGTGCGCGTGCTGCTGCAGCACCCGGCCCACTCCCTCGCCCAGTCCGGCGTGCGGGCCCCCTACCTGCCGCCTGCCCTCAAGGCCTCCGTGGACCTGTACAACCAGCACTCGCAGGTGGGACTGTGTTGGCAGACTGTACAACCAGCACTCGCAGGTGGGGCTGTGTAGGCAGACTGTACAACCAGCACTCGCAGGTGGGACTGTGTAGGCGGACTGTACAGGCAGACTGTACAACCAGCACTCGCAGGTGGGACTGTGCAGGCAGACTGTACAACCAGCACTCGCAGGTGGGACTGTGTAGGCAGACTGTACATCCAGCACTCGCAGGTGGGACAGTGTAGCCAGACTGTACATCCAGCACTCTCAGGTGGGACTGTGTAGGCAGACTGTACAGGCAGACTGTACAACCAGCACTCGCAGGTGGGACTGTGTTGCCAGACTGTCGCCGCTCAATTGGGGAGGAGCCAGTACAAAACAGTTGGGGAGGACCCAGTCTCATTTTCATTTTTCTTGTGACGCCTAAAGCCTTTTTCCTCATCTGTTAAGTGATTTGTCATCACCATGATTTTTTTTGATCAATTATATTCCATAAAGGAAAGTTGTAGGGTAAATCATCATCATCACAATGTTTTTTGATCCAGTACATCCCACATACGTAGTTGAACCGTAAACCCTCACGATGTTTTTTAATCCAATAGGTTCCTCATAGGGTTGTATTTAGATTAACCTTCATCATTATGTTTCATGATTCAATGCATTCTACAGACGTAGTTGAACAGTAAAAGCTCATCAATCCTCAGTATAATATTTTGTAATCCAACACATCCCACAGCCGCGGTCAGCCCTGGTGCTCAGCTCGAGTCCCCCCAGCCTCGTCGTGGACGGAGGCACGAAGGCCGGTCGAGGCAGCAGCGTCACGGGCGCTACGGAAGTTGGGTCAGCTCTGCTCAAGCTGCCTAGACCTTTCCAGGTGAGCTGAACTTACACGTGACCTACATTCGGGTAAACGAGGGATAAAGCCACGCGACATGGTTCAGTGACCTATTTGTAAATGGTCTTCCAGGTAGATCCATCCTAATTTGAAACGTTGGTTATTCTAATCCCTAGTAGTGTCCTATTTGAATGAGGTCGTTCAGGTAGATCCGTCCTAATTTGAAACGCTGGTAATTTTAATCCTTGGTACAATGTCCTATTTGAATAAGGTCCTCCAGGTAGATCCGTCCTAATTTGTTATTCTAATCCCTGGTAGAGTGTCCTATTTGAATGAGGTTTTTCAGGTAGATCCGTCGTAATTTGAAACGTTTGTAATTCAAAGCTCTGAAAGAGTGGCCTACTCAAATGAGAGTTTGACATGAGTAGATTCGTCCAAAATAAGAACGTTGGTGACTCTGATTCCTCTATAAGTTGATAACTCTGACGTGCATCAGTTATTCTCAGTTACCTATGAAACCGGCAATTAACATTTTGAGCTCGTCGCATTAACATAATGCAATGGAGCAGTCGATGTGTTCGCCATTTGTAAGCTCCGCCACGCGGGCCAAAGCCCAGTCTTTATTTCAAATCCCTCCAGGAACCTAGGTACAGTTTACAATATTTATGAGCATTTTAATTAATCTGGTCAACAGCAGAGCACCAATAAAATATAAAATTCATAAACCACGCTTTCTAGCTGGCTTAAAAAAGGCGTCCATGCCAATTCAACCCTGCAATTATTGATATAGGCTGAAAAAAAGCTCGTCAGCATCATGACAATTCACAGAATGATCAACCACTGTTGTCTACCTTTTCACTCACAAGGTAGAAAGCATATCCTAACTAATAAGATGAAATTAAAGAGGCGCAATAAGGGTTTCAACTGGTTGAAGACAAACGGATTGACCATGCAGTCCTTTTTGAGATTTTTACACTTGATTGGGCTTGTAACATAGTTACGATTGCTGGATTTCTTCTTCCGGTAATGACTTTCAACCCACGATGACCACACAGAATCCAGCTGGTTTCATGACCCTCTGTTTGGTTTCGAATGGGGATGACCGTCTGCACCAGGCGGTACACTAACTGCACCGTCTGTACCAGGTGGTACACTAACTGCACCGTCTGCACCAGGCGGTACACTAACTGCACCGTCTTCACCAGGCGGTACACTAACTGCACCGTCTGCACCAGGCGGTACACTAACTGCACCGTCTGCACCAGGCGGTACACTAACTGCACTGTCT